>BDUI01003630.1:52009-76430 GCA_002335545.1 Apodemus speciosus
AGAGAGAGAGAGAGAGAGAGAGAGAGAGAGAGAGAGAGAGAGCTGTGTGTTCCTGTGATTGTTGTGTGATCCTCTGAAGTTTGGGTTTTCTTGCCTGAAAAATGGGTCTAATACTATATACTTTGAGGACTGAGTCATATAATAAAAGTAGAACAGTAGCTGGTGTATAATAAAGACTGGGAAGGATTTTCGTTCCAGACAGGCTATCTGGCCATAGACAAAAGAGGGGTAGGGAACAGTTCTGAGTATGCATGGTAGAAAAATGCTAGTGTCTGAAGCCACTTCTCTATATCACTTGCTGCTCCAGTTTGAATATGAAATGCTCCCCTCCCCCAACACTGCCAAAGGCTCGTGGGTTTGAACACCTGATCACCAGCTGGTTGTACTGTTTGGGAAAACTGTGGAACCTTTAAGAGGTAGAGCCTTGCTGGAGAAAGCAGCTCACTGGAGGTAGCCCTTGTATTTGTATAACCTGTTTATTCTCTGATCTTTGAATATGAACTTAATAAACCTCCCACTTCTGCTACCAGGCTTTTCAGGTAAGATGGACAAGATGGTTGAACCAAAATAAACCCTTCTCTCCTTAATTTACTACTTGTTGAATTGTAACAATAAGAAAAAGTACCTAATACTCTTGGCAACATCCATTTTACCTTCCTTTTGGAATCTAACTCAAAATAAAACACTTTTTTTCTCCTTATTGGTCAATGAATACATTTTATGGCCAACACAGTACCATCAGAAACCTATCCCAAATAGTCAGATACCCCTAGCTGAAAAAGCTAAATACCCACTCTACTTAGAAAGGGCTGAATTTTCATGAAAATGGATTTAAGAAATGATCTGACATTCAAAAGAGTTGTCTCCCTAACCAACTGTAAGAAGCTTTCAATACATGAAAACTGGAGCCAATGGAAGTGTTCAGGATAGACAGCCCTCTCCAGCCCTCCCCAAACTTATAGCAGATTATTATACCCCCAGATTCATTTTCTGTTATTTTACCTTTCTATTTCTTCAGCAAAAACAATAAAATGTTGAGATGTGTCCCATTAATTGATCATCTTGACACTGTACAGCCATAGCCAATGAGTTGAAAATGATTCTACCCAAGGAAAGTTCTACCAAAATAACAGGCAAAAAAGGGGCAATTTCACGACCACCCACAATGACTCCCAAATTTCACATTTCTACCTCTGATCTGGCAATTACAGCTACAGACTAAAGATTTTCAAGTAATTTCTGCCGTTCCAGGTGCAGGCAGAACTGTTTAATGGGTGTTCGCAGGTTAGGAGGGAGTTTATGGGACTCCTTCTCTATGGCCTCCCAAAACCCAGCTGCAAAATCTAGAGGCCCTTACAAAACAGTTTCTCACTTAACAGCATAGAATCAGAGAGGCACTTAGAGAAGCAAAAATTGAACTGTTGAGTAGAAGGTTTTAGAGGAGGGAAGAAAGAGCCAGCCCTAATATCCTTCAGTCAATGTTTCCAGAGGACATCTTTAGCCAGAGCACCAGATTGCCAGCAAATGATGAGCCTTTGCCTTCCAGGCAAGACTTGCCACACTTTTTCTTTTCATACACCATGGGCTGGGAGGCACGTCATAGAATCTACAAGCAACTTAAAAGTCAATTTTTATAATCGCTTCTGCACGGAATGGCCCACTTTCCCCCTAGAGCTTGGGGATTTCATCATATTAAGGAGAGACTCTGAAAGAGGCACATTCTATCCAGCAACCAGATACCTCTTCAGGCAATGTCTGCAAGAGAAGAGGGGCTCTCAGACCAGCATGCAACTCCCCAGCACTCACTAATAAGACCTTGCAGGTCACCTTCAAGGAATACAGAAAAACTGTCTGACTTGTTAATCAGGAGTACAATTCTTAATACACAGAAAACACACTGATGCCAATGTCCCTCACTCATAACTGTTCCTGTGTTGATTTTTATAAAGCATCAGTAGTACCAGGGCAAACCTGCCTCTGACTTATCCAACCAACCAGCCCAATCCAGCCTCATACTCACTGAGATGGTGGTAACTAACCTCTTCGGCCCATCCCTCTACATAGGAGACTCTTGTTATTTGGTTAACCCTTCACATCAAGACCAGAACTACCTAAGAGGCAGGTGGAGCATTTGAACCCATTGGGTAAAGGTTATTCTATCCACGTGTGATAAAAACTAGAAGGATTTAGTGAGATCGCAGACTCTATTCAGGTATCAAACTCTTACCTTGCCTCTTGTCTCCTCCACCTCAATAATCTTGCACCAGCCATTTGGAACTTCTGCTTTTGGGAGATTCTGGATTCTTTAATACTTATAGTCCTCACGGGTTGCACTGTCCTGATTTCTGCACAGAAAAATGTTATTCATTTTGGAGCAATCACGTCCTCTCTGAAGCTTCTCCTATGACCTTTAGACCTAGATCAGGTCCTTCTTCCCAGGCATTTGCATACCCATTTCCTTGAAGGCAGCTATAAGATGGATAAGTTCTATAAAGAAAAGAGATRGGGGGTCCCAATTAGGGGTAATCACTTTGCTTTCCCCTGACACATACCAAACATTTGACACATGGCCAGTAAGAGGGCATGTGAGAGCAGGGCCCACCCTGGGTGTGGATGCCCATTTGTCTCACTTTCCACATCTTTTGACCCTACTCAATCCCCATCATATTTTCACACACATGTGCCACCAATGGAAACATGGTGGCTGACAGCCAGACTCAAAGTGCCCATTATCAGTGAATACCAAGACTTAGATGCAAACCTACCTCTCCCATCACTGAGTCCTCTAGACCAGAACTAAACAAGTACAGGAATTTGTGTACAAACCACTGACAAATTTTGCAGCAAATGCCCAGCAAGTGTGACTGTGGGAGGACTGGGTGAGGGTCAGCAGCCACCTGTGAGGTATCAATTCCATCCTGGCTGGGGTGGAGCTTCTCAAGTCAAGTAGAGCTAAGCCAATGATTCCTTCATCTCTGCAAAGGTGTTGATTGCTCCTTAGTCTCAAAGAATAGTCAGTCCTTTCTCTAGAAATATTTACCTTGGCAGGAAGCCTATTTGTGAGGGGCCTCACTCTGGCACCCTTTCCCTGTAGCAGCTTGGTCCTTGTTGTTAAGTTCCTTATGATTAAACCTTGTTTGCCTATCTGGGCAGGCATCAATTTGGATCCATCATTCTTTTGTTAGACCTCATAGTGGGCAGTTATGTGCCAATCACAGCAGGTGTCCAAGAGTTCTTGTTAAACCTAGATATTGAGGACTTCCAAACATGGGGGGGGGGGATTAAGTGTGTGTATGTGTGTGTGTGCATACAGATGTGGCATGTTAACAGCATCTGAATTACTCTTAAGTTGTCCCGCTGAGGAGACTACATATTGCAATCATCTGAGAGTGAAAATATAAAGCCTGTAGAGTAAGGTTTCAAAGGAAAACAGAATTGGAACACAGGGGCACAGGGAGAAGCTGATAGATAGGAGTAGGAGGAATGGAGTATATGCTTGAGAGCAATGAAGGGGCCCATATCGGTTCAGGATCCCCGGAGACCAAATTCTCAGCACAAAAGAGATGTGGGTTGTTTTTTTTTTGTTTTTGTTTTTTGTTTTTTTTGTTTGTTTGGTTTTTTTTTTTTTTTTGCCCCAGAGGGACAGAGGACAGGGAACAAAAGACAAAGACAGGAGATAGAGGAAGAGGGAGAAATCAGAAAGGAAGAAAGGAGGAATTGGATATTTGTGCCAGGGCACAAAGGACTGAGCCTGGAGAGAGAGGAGATAGACTTAGCCCCTAAGCAAATGGCACTTTATGAAGGTAAAAGGGAAACCGAGTTAGGGTGAAGTATCTAATTTTAATTGGACTTGTTAATTAGGTGACACAAGGAGGCTTTTGATTGTTAGACTTAAATTCTTTGATAGTTGGACCTCGGTAGTCAGCCTCAGGAGGAGGAAGTGGCCAAATAAGGGAATAAACCTTGGCGGCTAGCTTTAGAAATGTAATCTAAGGGTTTTTTTTTTTTAAGCAAGACAAAGAGAATTGGGGAGAAGGCCAAGGCCTTCCAGAGCCATGTTTTCCATACTCAGGCCAGCTAGAGTCCCTTCAAGCAACACTGGGGGTAGGGAGGAGACTGGGAGCCAAGGTTGGTAGATATGGTGTTCAAGTGCCAGGATGTCCACTATCCCACCTTTAGGCATCCTTCATCTGCATCTGAAGTATTTGAAGTTTGCCTTCTTGTAGGAGGAATCTGTGTATTTGGAACTGGATTAAACAATAAAGGAGTCTCATCAGCCCTAACCTGTGAGTGAGGAACTCGGGAGAGTGGCCAGAAGCAGAACTCTGAGGCAGGGGGGAGGCAATGGATGCCATCCCACTCCAAAGACCCCCAGAAATTTGGAGAATGGTGTCTCATGGTCATAGATGAAAATCCAAGCAAACTTCTGCCAGCCTCAAGGGACAGGAAAATGAAAATGCCCTGTGCCTAGCATGGGCATAGGCCTTTAAAAAGCATCCTGGCTATGGTCAGCATAGATGAGGACACAGAGGCTCAGAGAGGGGTCCCAGGTCACTCTAGTGTTAGTGAGAGGAGGTGGAGGCAGAGTCCCAGCTTTCTGGACACCTTAGTCCATCTTCCACTTCATGGGGTCACCACTGCCTTAGCTTGGCCATGGGACCTGAAATCAGGGTCTGTCCAAGACCATGGCATTTGTTGGATTTATAATTGGAGAAATTTAGGTTACTATGAGTGCCAGCAAGCGCTACTGTTTATCTAGAGGCTGTGATCACATCTGTGCCAATTGGCCATCCAGGAGAGCCATCTGTCATTTGGGGGAATCTTAAGGGAGTCTGGCATGGGACATGAAGTCCTGGAGTGGGTGGGATTGAGACTACCTCTAATGGCCTCCAGGCTTCCATCCTCAAATCCCCTTCAACTTCCCCCTTCACTGTCAAAGGACAGGTCAGCCTTTACTCAGCTGTGCTGAAGAGCCCAAGAAAGAGCTGCTGGTTTTGGCTATTGCTTCCAATCCATGCTTACTGCATGCAAACAGTGACCTCCACCAGACTTAGGACTCAAGGAGGCAGARGGATACAAGGTCTGGGAAACTGCCTCTTTTCATCATTCTTTTCTATTCAGGGTAACAAGGGTAACTAGCTAAGGTTGAGAATTAAACATATTTAGTTCTCTCTGCCCATCAAGTTTCCATCCAGTCACGGACCTTGTGAATTGAGATAGATGTATAGAAGCCAAAGTTCACAAACAAACAAACAAACAAACAAACAACAAAACAAATAGATGTTATAAATCAAGGCAGCTGTAGCAACTTACCCCTGAGCTCAGGGCTAGGAGGGTCAACCAGTGGCTGTCCCTGAGCAGTGAGGGAATCAGAGGGCTGGAGTGACTCATCGCAGGTCCAGGAGGGCTGCGGAGGAGTGTCTATCCTTAGCTGATTCTGAGAGCCTGGGTAAGGGAGAGGAAGAGGAAAGAATTGCCTATGCAAATGCAGTAGCTTGTTGCCTCTCCTGCTTGTGGGCTCCAACATCTGCTATGATCAAAACATTTCAGCTATTGTGTGAGGGAAGAGTGGCTACAGAGACCAAGTAGTGGTCAGCACCAAATCAGAAACCTCCCTATAAGGGAATCTTGTCTCTGCTCTTTCCCCATTGGTGCTGGTCCTGTTTCTATTGCTGCTGAAACAGGAAGCTACTTGAGCAAACCAAAGATCCTTAGGTCCTTGCTATTCTGAATATAAACAGAATAAATGCCTCTTCCTGTTTTGACTGACCTATTAAGAGAGGTGATAGAGGATTGTCCTGGTCATGCTTCAAAAGGGGGTGTTTCTGAACCAGAAACTCTGCCCTAAGTCAGTTCTTTAAATGTGTCTCATGGAAGGTGGGATTCTGACAGACCTGTGTATCTATCTCTTAGCTGGTTAGAATGTCTCCAAAGAGGTTTAGCCTAAGGAGATCATAGAAGTACATGTTTGGTAGCTCATAGAAAACTAGGGAGCTAGGAAAATGTCTCAGACTGTGGTAAAGTACTTTATATACAAGATTGAGGACCTAAGTTTGATCTTCAGCACTCACAGAAAGGGCATGGTTGTATATATTTGTAATAACAATGCTAGGGCTATAAAAAGAGGAGGATTCTTGTGGCTGGCAGCTACCCTAATCTAAACAGAGAGCCCCAGGTCTGAATAAGATAGGCTGTGTCGCCAAACAAAAGAAATGTCTGAAACTCTAGCTCCAGGAGGTCTATCACCCTCTTCTGGACTCCACAAGGACTGCACTCGCATGCACACACACAAGGCATAGTTCCAAGAGAGATGATGATGAAGTGGGACAGTAGGACAGATTTATAGATGATGCCTCTCTTTAGACTTTTGTCCTGAACCATGTCTTTGTTTGTTTGTTTGTTTGTTTGCTTGTTTAATTTGAAAAATAGAAATGATATGGCAGTTCTATTGTTAGTTTGTAAGACACCCCTCCACAGTGATTCCAAGGTGACTGTGCTAGTTCACACTCCCAATAGCAGTGAACAGGGATTCCTCTTTCTCTGCATCCTCACCAGCACTTGACATCATCTGCTTTTCATGGCAGCCCATATAGAGGGGAGATGGAACCTCAAAGCAGCTTTATGTACTTGCCCACACTCTTGACTCTGCTCACAGTTGCTGGGATTGCTGCCTCTCTCCTTGCTAGACTCCAGCACTAGATAACCCTGGGGAGTCTGGGGATAGAGAGGATGGAGGACTCCCTGTGGAACTCCTGCCTGTTTGATGTCTGGAAGCTCATCTTACAGTGTCTTCAGACCCTTGGCACTACCACCATTAGCTTTCATAACTAGTTAGAACCTTCCCTCAAGGAACCAGCTGCTGTTGTAACCTGAGCACAGGAATGCCTCTCTGTACTTGTTCCCTTGAGAAGTTAGGGTTTGTCTGCATTTTGAGTGACTTTATCAAAATCTTATTCCTTTATATTTTAATACATTTTGTCAAATAACTGGTGGGTCACCATCTCCTTCTCAATTTCTATCTGGTACAAGTTACCCCATAGTCTTATCTGTTTATAAAGCCTTCATGGAACAACTTGAAGGACCAGAATTCTGCCAAACGTGAGAAAGGCCTCTTTGACCATCACCATTAAATTAGAGAAAGAAAAGAAAGAAAGAAAGAAAGAAAGAAAGAAAGAAAGAAAGAAAGAAAGAAAGAAAGAAAGGAAGGAAGGAAGGAAGGAAGGAAGGGAGAGAAAGAAAGAGAGAAAGAAAGAAAGAAGCAAACAAACAAAGAAGAAAGAGAAAAAGAGAAAGAGAAAGAAATTAATAAGAAAAACTCAAACAAGTTCCATGTACCTCCTCATACAAACAAGAGAAGGTTTAGCAGCGGCTGTACACCCTGTAGAATTAATACACAGCCATCATTTTTCAGCAGCTAGGTCCACGAAGGAAAGACTTTGAGAAACAGGAAGAAGCACTCTGAAAAGTTAACCCTCGGGGGTTGTGTTTCAGCCAAGACTTTCAGATCTTGTGCATTTAATCTTCATTTGCGTTTCATTTTATCATCTTAAAGTCTTTTAGTGGTTGTGGCTTAATCATTTATCATGCTTCCTTTCTTTTAGATTTGTGGATTGGGACACCTTTTCTTTAAAATATAGTGCTCAACCAACAAGCCATGAATATTCCCTCTCCACTTTACAAAGCTAATTAAATTCTCTTTCCTACTAGAAGACAAGCTCCTCCTGCCAACCTCCCTTTAAAATATCCTTCACACTCATCTTCTCCTGTTCATTCCAGCAGGCACGAATTTTCATTTCTGGTTCTCCTCACCGGCTACAAGAATGTTCACACAATTTACTACTTCTGAGCTCTCTCCACTCCTGCTCACCCTCTGGGTCACCTATACATTGCTGTGCTGCATTAGGTCACTCCTCTAGTCAGAAACTTGAAGGTCTCCTAACAGCCTGCGGGACCTGTTTCTGTTACAACACACACCATCTCTGTTCTTGTCTTCTGGAAGGAAAGAATTCAGTCCAGTTAAGCTGAAGTGGATTGGGTAAAGCCAGTTGAAGAAGCAAGTACTCCTCAGGGAATTTGAAGTGGACTGTCCCAAGGAAGGGAGCAACTTGGTTTCTGAGATATAGATTTTAAAAGAGGCTTTATGGGTAATTATGGAATAAGGTGGTTTTACTCCCTCTGAAATCATGGTGGACCAGATTTCCAGATCTCCCTTTTCAAGTATTTTGTCCCATGATCCTCTAGAAAAGCACCCAAAGGGGAGGGTTCAAAACCATGATGCAGGTAATACTATGATGTTGTCAGGTCTTCTGAAAATACAGACCCCTCATTAGTACATATGTGTGTCTCCGTTCCTGACATAATGGCAGCAACCTTACCAGAGCCTCAAAGCTGCTAAGCTCAAAGGACCAGTCTGCATTCTGTGCATTGTGGGGCACAGCTACCATTGCACCGCCCTGGTTCTCCTCAGTTCCCGCTCTTTTACTCCTCAGCTAACCAGTATCGTTTCCTTAGCTTGACACTCAAGTTGCTTTCTATCTGACCACCACAGCCTGATCGCCAGTAAATTCCATTTTCCTATTATTCCAGCCAGCAAGTTGATTCATCATCAATTAAACTGGTTCTTTTTTGCCAAGAAGCTCTCAGTTCACTCTCCTGATAAAGTACACCCTCTGGTTCTCACTCTCCATCTGAATGTCATAAGGTCAAGACCTAACTCATTGCCCTTCTTTGATCAAGTCTCCTTACTGCCTCAGCAAGTTTATCCTTTCCTCAAACTGCGGCAACTCTTGGCGCATCTTTCCCTCAGGAGTAACAGGCTCCATTTGCTAAGCATCTACTTCCTACAAGGTGTTTAGCTGGATCCTTAAAGATCAGAGATCTTCTCAAGAACACTTTACCTGGTTCAGATGAAGAAACAGACTTGAAAGATTCAGTGTAGCCTGAGATCAGGTAGGATTTGTTAGGAGACAAAGTCACGATGTATGCCTCATTGGGTCCACCATGCTACTACACATTGGCCTTCCAGTTTAATGACCCAGTGTTGGTAACTAGCAGTTCAGCCTTGCATAGATCTCTTCAACATCATGACCCCGGGTTTGCCTTTTTGAAGCTGCTTCCATTATTAGTATTCTGAGAGCTATTCCACAGAGGACATGAATCCCCTTCTGTCCTTTTAAATAAAAGGTAAGACCTCTAGCAGTTCAGACTAGTGTTTCCATTGGGCCTTTAATTCCCAGAGAGCGGGCTGCCCTGTGAGGGTCGGGACACTGAAGCGATTTCTTTGCAAGATGCTTAGAGGCATCTTGTCATATTGAATTAAGCATTTGTCTTTATTTAGATACTCCAGAAATGTTTCAGGAAGGGGTTGCCAGAAGAGACTTTAAATTGTCAACCTGACATAGAAACACAGAAGAACAAAAGCTGTGGTGAGATCTCTGTCCCCTGTGGGGAGCAAAGAGGTTTGTATGGGCCTCATACAAAGAGAAGAGTCATGTCTCACTGAAGACAGGGGATTATGTCCAACAACTGCAGAAGCAACCTGATCCAGCCTCCTAGACAGCATGCAGTAGCTAGATATGCACAGCTTTTGCCAGAAAAATATGTTTTGACCCTTGGACATAACTGGACAAGTTCAGGGTACTGATASAGAACAATGTGCATGGGAAAAGAAAGCCAAGAGATTAGGTATATGGAATGGCTGGTAAAGCAATTGCATAGTATACCCAGAGCACTGGATTTAATCGCCAGCAGACCATGAATCAGAGGTAGTGGTACATATCTGCAACCCCAGCACCAAGGAACTAGAGACAGGAGAATCAGAAGTTCAAAGTCATCCTTACCTACATATAGAGTTCATAGCTAGATTATGAGCCTGGTTCATAAAAAGGAAAAAGAAGCCAAGACCAAGGCAGGCAAGTTTTGATCTCAAAGCTGTAGTTAAATCCAATTTCTCCCTGTGTCTTCCCTGATCTTAAATAGAGGACAAACTAAGACTTAGGAGTCAGGAGAGCTGAATTCCACCTGACCCCTTAGATATGAAGCAGTGTCTTTGTGATGATAAAACTCCAAAGTGGACCCCTGGCAAAGGTTAGCTTCACCTCCAGGCCTGATCCACACTCTTAAGCAGTCAAGCAAATGCTACCGAAACAGTATTTCTGACTTCTAATTGAAGTGTGTGTGTGTGTGTGTGTGTGTGTGTGTGTGTATGTGTGTGTGTAAGGAGTGACGGTGTGCTAAAGAGAAAGGTTAAGTTAACATTATCTATCCCATTATGTATATTTTCTTTCATTTGAATATCCCATTTGTCCATCTTGCAAGACAGCAAAGAAACAATTCATTGTTGAGGGGATTTCATGCCCTCTCTCCATCCTGCTGCTGGAGGTGAATCCTGAAAGAGTCAGCACAGCAGTTTGCACTGTTGCTACCTCAAGTCTTGGGAAGCCACTCTCCTAGTTCATTTTTAAGTGCTTGCATGACTAATAAAGTGTGACATGGCAGAGATTTGCTAGCCTTCTCTTCAGGGCGTACATTCTAGCTGACAAAATATGGCTAAATTTAGCTGCTTTAGACAACAAGCGTCTTCCAAACAAAATGGGCCTCAAAGGCGAAAATGAACCATGACATGACTCTGTCCTGACATGGATTTGACCAGCCTCTCCTGAGTGGGTACCCATCCCACAAAAACATGGGTACTAGTGGGCAGTGTGTGAGCTGTTTATGGCAGTGAAGCTACCTGCAGATGAGGCAGGCTCTGAGGCAAGGGTCCTTTCCAATGTGGGAGGAAGGAGACTGAGGCAGCAACAACCCCAATGGAGACGATACTATAATGCCAGAGGCTCCCCTGGCACTAGTCATAGACAATGTCTAAGTACTGCATTCTCCTGCCTCAGAAAAATCACAGTGTTGAGCCAGAGAACCATCGGACATAACAGCCAGTTCTGTGCTTGGGACAGCAAAGGTCAAGAAAGGTGAAGCAATATGTTTGGGTTTCCATAGCCAATGGGGACACAACACTCCTGGCTCTTGATTGATCTAAGCTACTTCACAGGAAAGATAAGTGTGGGGAATCTGTTGGGACATATGGGAGACACTCTGTGGAGGAGAATCATATGTTGCTGAAGCAGTCTGAGAGCTAAAACTGTCTCTCTTTCAGCCCAAAGTTTGTGTAGTTGGATCCAAAACATTGTGAATGCATTTGGCACACAGCATTGAAGGCAACTGACCTCACTGAGCTAAGAATGGGCTCTAAGTGTGAGGGGTGACATGGCCTCCACCAGAGACCAAGAATAGCCAGGTGGGGGACCATAAAACCATCTGAGGCTCACATTCATGCTCCACACATACTCAAAGTAAAGATGTCCTCATTCCCTAAGGATTCGACTACGGAGGCCATTGTTGGAAGCTCAGATTCAAGTATAACCTCTGTGTGCTAAGAGTTCTTCTTGGATCCCTTTGATCCTATTTCAGGTCTCAAGGATAAGAAGGTGGGTTGTTGTACCTGCCAGGCTCATATTTCACCAGGTTTCCCCCACGAGGTTGCAGTTCTGTTTGGGTGTGTGTGTATGTGGTGCACTTGTATGTGAGTGCTGGAAAAGAAGCAGAAGCCTGAAAGAGTTACTGCCATATGGCTTTGGCTACAAGTTATCAGTTGCCCTTGTTTAATTGTGGTGGTAATTGAGAACACTGGCCATGATGAATTTTCTGAATTTCTCAACTACCAAGCGAAGGTAGAAATGTTCCAATTCTCAGAATCACAGTTACAGGGCTAAGGCTAGAGCTAGCAGCTACCTGCTTGTTTACATGTCTACTTTATCCCAGATTGAGAAAATAAGAGGGGTAGGGAGTTGAGGAGACCTTCCTGTTTTCACCCTCTATGATGGTTAATTTTGACTGTAAAGTTGATGGAATTTAGACTCGTGGAGGAAATAAATTTTGGGACTTTTCTGTGGGAGATTTTCTAGAGTAACTGAGGTGAGAAGACTTACTCTGAATGTGGGCAAAATCATTCCATGGGCCAGGGTCATGACTTCACTAAGAATGAGAAAAGAATCAGAGCACCAGCATTCATTGCTCTCTGCTTCCTGGTTGTAGATTCAAGAATAGCTGCCTCCAGCTCCTGCTCCCATCCCTTCCCTTCCATGATGGACTGTGTCCCTTGGAATGATAAGCCAGTATAAATCCTTCCCTCCTGGAGTTCCTTTCATCAAGTTTTTAGTCACAGAAATTCATCCTGTTATTGAATCATGAATTAAGGAATAACAATATCTGACTCTAGGGTCTCATGCTCTTCTGCTTTGCAACGTCCCTTGATTTCTAGAATGTCACTTACCTCAGAAAACTTGTGCTCAGGTTCACCATCTAAGAAAAAGTGGATCTCTAAGGAAAGGTAGAAATCCAGATATTTAAGAGGAAGACTGTGGGACTCATCTTTAGCCTCTGACCATGCCTTTCTCCCATGGCCAATGAAATTCCACAAACACATGTAGAAAGGCTTGATACACCTAGTCCTCCATCTTGGATCCTTTCCCCACAACTCCAGACCATTATCTCCATGGTAGGGATTATGGCTCTCATTGGAATCCATTTCAATGTCTCATGAAGCCTCCTCCCTTTATCATCCCATAGCTACTCCAATTAGAAAGACTGCTTTCCTATGTCTACTGTCAAGACAAACTGATTCAATCTGTTTGCTTTCCAAGACCTTAGCAGCTTCCAAATGAGTGGTTTGTAACTCATCAGTGTCCATTCTCCATTGTGGTGAGCTATGTGAATGTTTGTGCTGATTTCTAGGCATCTGTTGTCAAGGAATGCCTTTGATCCAGACTTTAGCAACTCTACTCCTCAGAGTGAGTTCCAGGAGAACCTTCATACAATTAGGTAACACCATCCTTCTGCCCCTTTCTTAAAGCCCCACTTCCCAACACCCCACCTGCCACTACTAGTCCTTGCTCATAACTCTGATTCATATATGTGCCTACTTAGCTCTGAGTGTTCTTTGAATTAACATCTGGAAATTGCCCAATTAATACTACCTGAAGTTAGACACTGCCTGGCAGATTTTTTGAGACACTCTTAAGAGTCAAGTTTGTCCCTTCTCATAAACATCTGTAGCATTTTCACAGTTTGTAACTCATCAGCCCTATACATCTCTACCAGATAGCTTTGGGGCTTCTCATTGGTGGTACTGTGACCTACTCATGGTATGAATTCTGAAAATAATCAGTGAACTATAAGGCAATGCCAACAATGTGGATTTTTTTCCAATTTAATTGGAATTGAAAGACACCCCTCCCCCAAGAAGAAGGTGCCATCAGTTGCATCAGGGTAAGTCAACAAGGATGAAGTGACCCACAACATATTTGAGGAGGTATTGGACATTCTGGTTAGGTAATTCAGACAAAGCAGATTAAGGGGGATCCAGAAGAAAGAAGAAAGATGTATGAAAAAGGTTGGAAGTGGAGATCACGTGGGGCTTTATGAAGCTGAAAGGCAGACCCAGGGAAGCCATCTTCAGGGGGTAAGTGTCAAGAAAATGCTTTGTAAGAAAAGGAGAGACCGGGGAGGGGTTGGGAGAGGGGAGAGCCAGCTCTTAGAAGATGGAATATAAAATAGGGAAATAGGTCAAGAGTGTAGGAAACAGATTAAACGGGAACAGAGAAGAATAAAAGAAAGAAAGATGAGAGAAAAGATGGGAAGAAAGACAAGGGAAAAATCCCACTAAGAATTAAAAATGGCTCTGGAGATCACTGAAGAAGCCTTCAAACATTCACACTGAGCCCTGTGGATGCTGGGAGATTGCTATCCTGGCTCTGTAGTTTTGTATTCTCAAGAGATACATCTAATATATTCGTGATGCTTTGGATAGTCTTAGTCATGTGATTTTCAACAAATGTCTAGCATATATGACTGATTTAAAAAATTAAAGTCTGTTTCTTATTTTCACTGAGTCCACTGAGGACTAGCTGGAACTGAGTTCCATGATATCCTTGCTTAGGAACTCAGACCAAGGCAGACTCCAGAAAAGAGAGCACATGAGATCATGTAAGGACATACATATTTTCTATTCATGTTCAATTCCATATTGCAGACTCTCAGCAAGTCTCATGACTATAGGTGAGCCCCAAGGAAAGGGCCCTTAAAATCCTACCATGTGTGTAAAAGAGCTAGGGATACTTAGTTGGCAGAAACAATGATTATCCCATGGTAAACACCCAGGCTCTGTTTCTGGAATATCCTTTCAATAGTTAAATTTTTATTAATAACCCTTTTATCTTTGTATATGGGTGTTCCCATGTTGTGCATGTGTGATAGTTTGTATGTATATGTATGTGTGACCATGTGTGTGGGCAGAGATCAGAACAGGACACAGGTGTCTACAGTTTTCGCCTTAGTCCCTTGAGACAGGGTCTCTCACTCACGTGGAAGCTCATTGTTTCAATGAGACTCGCTATCCCCAGAGCTTATAGGACTCATCGCTCCCTACTGACTCTGGCGTTTCAGGACTGCATGATCAGGCCTGGCTTTTATGTGGCTACTGAGTTCACACTCAGGTGGGTCCTCATGCTTGCACAGCAAGCACCCTCACCCTCCGAGCCACATCCCGGATGCTCGCCTTGTATATTTTCAAACAGAATCCATGCAGCTGTAAAATAGTAAACATTATGAAATCTGGCAAAAAAAAATAGCTTGCCTGGTCTTCTCAGCTTTCTGGAAAGAAAACAGGATCTCAGAGAGATGAAGTGACCTATCCAGGCCCACACTGCAAGGGCCCGAGTCCCACATTCCCACGCCAGTTGTACCATGCCAGGGTGTTTCTAGTAGCTTAATAAATATCTGCTTATTTGAAGTACCAGATTCATTTCCACTTTGGAACAGGCTTTTAATTACTACTATAAGGGAAGGAAGGGTTTCTTGCCAAACGCCTGGGCGCTGCCAAGTTCCTTGTACCTCCAGTCATGAATTCCAACCACATAAATAAATAGAAGGCAATTAGAAGTTTGAAGTAAGAATCTGGGTAGGATTACCGAGAAATGTTTGATGGTGTACGTTATTGCTTCTTCAAAACATAGACTTACTTTTAGCCATTAGAAGTATATGCATAACAACATATGTAGATATATACACATATACATATAGACATATTTTCGTCTATATAAAAGAGTTTCAGAAGCTTTCCCAAGAAAGCAGTAATAGTGGGAGGGGATCTACGAGAGAGAGAGAGAGAGAGAGAGAGAGAGAGAGAGAGAGACTTTCCTGTATACCCTACTGTATTATTTGATTTTTTTCTACTACACTTGTATTACTTTTTCAATAAAACAATGTTAATGGGACAATAAGAAATGGATTTGTTTTTTTTCAAGTAGCAGATGTCAAGAAATGCTTAATGGGACCGCAGCATCTTTTAGGGTAGCATGAAATAGAACAAGATGAGGGGAAAGGACGAAAATGGAAGCCGCCAGCAGCACTTACCAGCAGGCAGTGCTTTTTTTTTTTTTTTTTTAGCAGGTTGCAATATATTTTTATGACAGACAAGCATAATTTAAATATCATTAGCTGGGATAATCAAGATCGAGGTTCAAGACCCCCAGAGGCACTCTTGTCTTTGCTGCATTGAGGGGGAGGAGATCCTAGGAGTCTCTGTGGGTTCGGAATTCCTACCTGCCTATACCCTGGGATTCAGGCATCCTCTAGCCATGCTAGCCATACGTGCTGTGTAGTGGCCATGTGGGGTTTGTTAAAGAATGGTTCAGGGGTGTGTGCACAGCCTAGCTGACTGAGTGCCTAGTATACTTCGAAACCTGGGGTAAATCCCCAGTGCCAGTGTGGTGGTGCACACTTGCACTCTTGGTGCTTGTAGGTAGAGATGGGAGGGTCAGAAGTTCAAGGTCATTTTGAACTACATAGTGAGTTCAAGGCCAGCCTGGGATATATTAAAAAAAAATCCTGTCTTAAGAGAGGGAAAAAAGTTAAAAAAAATTCAGGCAGCAGCAGGATTAAGAGCCTCAGAAACATCTGGTTTGTATTCTACACCACCGGTCGATTAGCTATGAAACCCTGAGCAAATTACTGAATTTCTCTCCATTTTTAATAAGGCTGTGTAATGTCTGCCTTGGTAACCACTGTAAAGATTAATTGAATGGACTACCTGGTACTCTTTGAGGCACTGGAATGTGCCGTCCCCTTCTGATACCATCTCAATAAATTTCACTAAGAAAGCTAGCTTCTGAAGAGACCTGAACTTATCCATCTCCTGAACCCATTCCTTTCCCTTACCATGTGGATGTAAAGTAAGATGGTGCAGGTCTAAACTTGAGTGACAGCCTTAATTTTTGGACCTAGCTAGTGTGCCTACACAGAGTCATCTCAACAAGGAACCGGTATTTCAGCAGCAAAAGGATCTACTCATCCATTTCTTCGGTCCGATAAATGTTTATGCAAGCACATACAGGGACTGTAGCAGATGTCAGAGATCAATGATAAGCATAGGAGCTGTATCTCTTCCCCATAGCAATGTTACTGTTCAAGGAGGACAGGACATGTGGCCATTGAACACATCACCAAAATAAATGACAAACTGGAGCTGTGCTGAGCATTTCCTAAGACTGTGTGAAAAAGCCCTGTGTGGCAGGAGGAAGGGAAAGGGTGGTAACAAGAGAAAAGACTGCTATGGAAGAGGATAGTTGTGGGGTGTTGAGGGGGTCACTCTGGRGAGTTTCTGTAAAGCTAGGCAAAGTCTTGTTTAGGACCTTGAGAGACTTGAGGGTCGCCAGGAACAGAAAGCACAGAGGTGAGGTGACAAGGTACATTACAGAAACTTTCATCTGTGAGCAGGTGGAAGAGAAATGGACAGGGCTGGCGGCCATGGCTTGAGTCATCTGTTCTTCCTGAATGGAATTCAGACAGCCTAAGGGAGTCCTTGTCCTGTGTGTGTCCCCTAAAGCTGCTCAGGAGAGTAGGGAGGGAGGCAGGAAAGGAGCTTTATTTCAAAGGCAGCAAGAACAGAGCTGTAATGCTTTGGGGAAGAGGATGACAGGGGTCTGTCTCATAACAAAGCCTGGCTTTCAGTACCCCCTTGGCATCCATGTTTTTTCAATTTTCTCCCATATATTAGATATTGGCTTTTATTATTAGTAGTAGCCTTTGGCAATTATTCTAGATTCTAGAAGCCAGACAGTAAACTGCAGGGGTTGGGGGTTGTTTGTACCTGCAGGAACATGTGGAAAACCCCACAACTCCAACCTACTGGAGGCATACTTATTTATGTACATATGCTGGCAAGTGTGTCTGCATGTTTATGTATATGTRTTTTACTGTTTATGTATGTGCAGGTACATGTGTGTTGCATGTGTACTATGTGTTTATCTGTGTGTGTACGTGTGCATATAGGTGTCTATCTGCACATGTACATATCTGTGCAGGTGTGTCTGTGTATGACGTGTGCATGTATGTATGTGTACATGTGTRTATGTTTATAGTATTGGTACTTGTGTGTGTGTGTGCGTGCATGTGTATCTGTGTGTTTCTGTGTCTCTGTTTGTGTATGTTCCTGTATTATGTGCATGTGTATCTAAATCTGTGTGTGTATACATGTCTGTCTCTTCATGTTTCCATGTCTATGTGTTTCTATTTGATGTTTCAATGTCTAGGGTTTCTATTCCTGCACAAACACCAGGATCAAGAAACAAGTTGGGGAGGAAAGGGTTTATTCAGCTCACACTTCCGCTGTTTATCACCTGTTTATCAGGACTGGAACTCAAGCAGGTCACGAAGCAGGAGCTTATCAGAGGCCATAGAGGGATATTTCTTATTGACTTGCTTCCCCTGGCTTGCTCGGCTTGCTTTCATATAGAACCCAGGACTATCAGCCCAGGGATGGCACAACCCATTATGGGGCCCTCCCTTCTTGGTCACTAATTGAGAAAATGCCTTACATCTGGATCTCAACTGAAGCTCCTTCCTCTGTGATAACTCTAGCCTGTGTCACATTAACATACAAAACCAGCCATTATACTATCTATATGTGTGTTTATGTGATTGTGTGTATGTGTATATGCATGTTTATCTCTGTGTGTTTCTGTGCTGTGTGTTTCTCTGTGCATGTTGTGCATGTAACGGTCAGAGGTTAACCTTGGGTACTGTTCCTTGGGTGCCATTCTTTTTTTTTTTTTGAAACAAAAGTCTTGTACTATCCTGGAAGTCACTACCCTGGGCTGAGTGGCAGTGAGCCCCCAAGCTTTCTACTGTCTCCCCTTCTCTGGCAGTGGTATAAGAAGCATTGCACCATCCTAGCTTTGTTTGATTTTATATTTGAAATAAGCTCTTGTCATAGTGCCTAGACTGGAGTCAAGTGATTGTTCAGCCCCTCCTTATAGAGTAGCTCTAATTGGGGGGTGAACACCCTCTCAGAGGCTAAGGGGAAGGCAGATGAGGTGAAGAACTCTTGGAGGGGGGATGGGAATGGGGGCAACATTTGAAATGTAAGTTAATAAACAATAAAATAAAATAAAATAAAATAAAATAAAATAAAATAAAATAAAATAAAATAAAGGCACATGCTGCCGTGCCCGGCTCCTGTTATCACCTTGGCAGATTGTGGGGAAGAATGTATTCTAAATCTCTTTTTTCATGTTTTCCAGGGATATTTATATGTTTATAAATGTGCATGTTTGTATGTATGTGGGTGCACATATGTGTATGGGTGTTCCATGTACATGTGGGTGCACATGCATGTTTGTGCATGTACAACTCCCTACCCTATCACCTCTGCCTTCATCTCCATGACGTAAAGAATCTTCGCTGGTCTCTTACCTGCCTTGTTCTTTGAAGCAAGGACTCTCAAACCCAACAGGTACAGCTAGTCTTGTTAGCTAGCTTCCTCCCAGGATCCCCGTCTCAGCCTTCTAAAGCCGAAATTAGATGTGAACTGCCCCCACTACAGGCAGGTACACTGGGTGGATCCGTAGATCCAAATTTCAGTCCTCGCGCTTGTGAGGCAGGTTCTAGATCTAGAGTCCAGCAACAAGCCTTAAAACAGGCATTCAGATAAGTAGTTCCCAAATATGACTGCACATTCTTATTTACTAGTTGTGAAATTCTCCAAGACCAACTGAGTACTGAGTAAGAGCCAAGCATCAGAGCTTCTTCAGAACCCCAGAGGAGTGTGGACCTAAGAGAGAGGTTCTTGTCATGGAAAAAGCTCATCTTCAGCCAAGATCATTGGTTATATGAACATGGGACTTTTGTGCTCCTGTCTATACGATTTTATTATCTGGTCTTGGCACTCCATGATGGTGACTCTTTTGGAGGAAACATGATGACATCCATAGTGAATTCTGAGTCCTGTCCTTGAGTACCATGGCTCCCTCCACCAAGTGCCCTGTCTGAATGGAGGCCGAGGCACTACATAAAGGACCTTAATCTTGGGGATCTAGAGAATAAATTTCTAACAAAAACAAACAAACGAACAAACAAAAAAACAGGTGCTCTAACTATGTTTATCAGTGAATCTCTGGTGGCTGTTACAGTATCTGGCATGTTATCAGGGGACTCAATAAGCATCTACGGAGTCAATGGCTGAATGAATGGGACAGTAGGGAGCTTCTTGTTTGGATGRCTTACGGAGTATTCTAGGCAAAGCACTCTGTAAATAATACAGTTTCTGCCGATATAATGTCACGACTGAGAACACTGAAAACATGACCTCTGTAGGTCTCAGAATGGTTCCCCTATTAGATAGTATAATTCTCAGATGTGAAAGCAAGAAGCTGGACCACACTTCCCTCAGGCTCTAAATCCTTCCAGTTCTAATGGTCCCCATCAGTGGGTGAAATTTAAAGATACATTTGTGATGTGGATGTAAGATGGGCTCCCCAAGGCTTGTGTGAATATTTGGTCTCTAGCAAGTGGTGCTGTTTAGGAAAGCTATGGACCCTTTAGGAGATGGAACCTTCCTGGAGGAAGAATGTCACCAAGGGGCAGGTTTTGATGTTGTATAACCCCCAGCCTCAGTTTCCATTTGCTTCCTGACAACCAAAAGAGTGCATGATGGGCCAGCTTCATGCTCCTGCAGCCACCCCTCCCCACCATGATATACTAACTCTTCTGGAACTGTGAGCCAAGGTTGCTTTGGTCAGAGTATGTCCTCATGGCAACAAAAGAGAAACTGAGATGGAAACAAATATAAGCAAGTAATGATGTGTTCKCTGGGATGGAAATTAGGTGGGACATTGAGTGTTGTGGTCCTCCTAGTGCAGTCCTCCTTACCMTCACTATGCTGGGTGGCCTACACTGTCTCATTTCATCACCAGCATGACCCAGAAATGTTAAAGTACACCATGAAGAACTGAGACTGCTGGGACTATGTTAATATGCCTCCCAGTCTCTAAGAAATGGTAGCAATGACTACATAGAAGAAATGGGCTATGGGATATTACCATTGCCAGGAACATAGAGACCAGCACCAAGAGGCTTAAGATGGAAAGAGACAAGCATCTATGTTATACATAGTATGTCCCCGTCAGATGAAGCTGTCAGGATTTAGATGGTGTGGACTTCCAAACTCTCTTCCTTCTCCTGAACTCTACAGTCAAGAGGCCCTGGCCCTGTTTTGAAAAATGCTTACCATCCCATGACATGGAAATTTTGCAGAAATATTCTTCTCTTTCACCTTTCATACCAAGTCCTGYAAAAATCTCACATTGAAAAATCTTGTATATGTCTCCCCAGTGATAGCAATTGTCAACTTGACAGATTCTACAGTCACCTAGGAGACATACCACTAGGAATGTCATGGGGSAGCTTCTACATTAATTGGGGTAGGAAGACCCACTATCAGTGTGTGTTGCCATTCTATGGTCCCAGACTGAATAAGAAAGGAAGATACAAAGAAGCAAGCAAAACCCCAGCACTCATTGCTCTCAGTTCACCAGCTGCCTATTGCTCCTGCCACCATGCCTTCCCTGCCATGATGAACTGGACCTTTGAGCTATGAGCCAAACAAGCCCTTCATTCGTTATTATAGCAGAAACAAAAGCAACCAATAYATGTACTGGTCTTAAACTTTTTCTTGTAATTTGATTCTAAAGGATTCAAAAGGATTCTTGATAATTTTCTCCCTCTATCCCAGCTGAATGTTGCCTATACCTCCATTTTAGAAAACAAATTCCCTAATCCCTCTTTCCATGGACCTTAATAAATTCCTTCATAGCACCATTCTAGACCACTGCTATTTATCTGCTCATTCATCTCCCTGTGGTTTGTGTCTCTATTAGAATATCAGTACCCAAAGAAGTAAGGTTCTATTTTATTTTGCTCATGTAAAGCTCTAATATTTAGCACAGTGACCCAAACATGACAGGCTCTCAGTAAACAGCTGTTGGGTAAGTGAATGAATGGGGTAAGCCTATATTTTATATTCTTGCATAGCAGAGACTTTATTATATATCGTATGCTCCCCCCACCTTGCCCCAGCCATGACCTCTACTCCATATTCTCTTAAATAAAGACATTCCATTTTTCTATAAACTGAAATGGCCTTAAGCATGCCTGGGAATTTTTGCATGCTGCTTTTCAGACTGAGACAGCATTCTTTCCCTTCTAGCAAACCCTGCATAACTTTGAGGAACAAGTTCACACCTCGTGTCTTTTAACAGCTCCCCTGCCCTGTGACAGTCTGTCCTCTTCACCCAATTGGCACTCAGATCCCTCTCCTGGGTCTTCATTTCAGCTTCATTATGCACATCTGTTTAAGTGCCTGCCTCCTGCACTGGGCCATGAGCAATTCAGGAGCAAAGATGCCTTTTGTTCGCTGCATTTCCATCAGCAGTTGGGATACAGTTGACAGACTTCTGTGAATCATATCTGGCATTCCAGAAAGTGGTCCTCATGCACATCTGTCCCATTAGAGGCTAAAGAAACTAATTCCTAGACAAATTGAAGAGCNCCTTTCTCATAAAACCAAAAAAGGAGAATGTATCTGTAAGTTATTTTTTCCTTTCTTTAATCATTTCTGAAAGTACATAGGACAAGCAAATAAATATAGCTCCACGATCTTTATTTGTTCTTGATGGTGACCTCAGGGTTTTAGTTGTAAAGGCTGGCCCTGATGGTATAAGGTTATTATGTCTCTTCTAATAGCAGAGCCAATGATAGTTTTCCTGGCATCAAAGAGACTCCAATTTGAAAATATGCACATGTAACAATCTTGGACAGAATGTATAAATGAAAACACTAAATCAAGATGTAGTAGTATAGTGTGGGCGTGGCTATGACATTAACACTATTACTCTAGGCTGTATTTTAAATCTCTCTTACACACACACACACACACACACACACACACACACACAAAATGCAGATGATGGCGGCTCATGGATTTAATACTAGCACTTCGGAAGTCAGAAGCAAGAGGATCTCTGTGAGTTCAAGGCCACCCTGGTCTACAAGTGAGTTCCTCTTGAGCCAGGGCTATAGTGATACCATCTCTCAGAAAAATAAACAAACAAAAAACAACAGCAACAACAAAACCCCTATAGAATTATTTTTTGGTTTTTTGAGACAAGGCTTTCTGTGTAGCCCTGGCTATTGTGGAACTCAACATCTAGACCAGGCTGGCTTCAAATTCACTGAGATCTGACTGCTTCTGCCTCCCACTTGCTAGGATTAAAGGTGTGCGCCACCATGACTAGAAATTATTTACAATCTGGCATTCCAAAATAAGGCCCAATTAAAAAATAATTTTTCTTGTTTTGAGTCTGTGAGTTCCTGGTAAAACTTGCCACCAGTTTCTCCTTTCTGAGGGAAGGTGGAAGGAGGAATGGGGAAGAGAATAGAGAAGAAAGAGGAGGAGGGAAGGGGAGAGGAAGGACAGCAGAAGAAGGGAGAGATGGGGAGGAGAACACGGAGAGGGGGAGCGAGGAGATGGAGCGGCAGCTGGACAAACAAAGGAGGAAAGCGGAAAGTCCACCGCTGCATACAGGGAACACGCACCCAAAAGGGCCCTCCGGTCTATTTAATCAGTTTACTTCCCTGAAACCCAGGTTTTGAACCAGTACAGCCATCATTCAAGAACAATACAAATAGCCTTAGAAAGATGGTAAATGTTTCTTTTGCCAAAAAAGTAAAAATGCTGCTAATATAACCATGTTATATTACAAGCAACGCAGTGGTATCAGCCAGTTTCTGTTTTGAAGCTTGGAGTCAGTAAAGGCCAAGGGTGGGGATAATGAGACTCTGAAGAGTTCGTTCTTGCTCATTCTTTCCAGCAAGGCTACAGAGACAAAGAGCTTGTCTCTCTGTGCCGCCTATCTTTATAGCCGGGTAGGAATGAACAATGGTAAATTCTCATCCCTTGATGACTGTTTGGATCACAGGAGTAAAAGAAACAGATCTGCAACAATTGCAGGCAAAACAAGCTTCCCGCAGACATTTTCTGACGCAGCCAGTTACATCTGCCATGCAATCCACACTGAGGATCAAATCTGCAGTTCCCACCGAATGTCTATCCCTACCTCTTAATTCCAATTCAAGACACATGAGATGTGCAGAAGACAAAGGCTGGTGGAGAAGAGGCAGAAATGAAATGAATGAATGAAATGTGTGTCAGGCTCCAGCTCGTGAGAAGGGAAAACGCTGCTCTGCAATAGAGAAGCATGACCTTCCTCCCAGTGCCATCCAGAGCGAAGAGAACAGGCAGCACTCAGTGGGAAACACTGAGGGGGAWAGTTAGCCCCTTTCCAAGAGCCTCAAAGTGCTTCCTGACAAATGAGGGGACAGGCAAGTAAGCACATGGTAACTATGAAACAGTAGGTAATGAGAGAAGCCAAGCAACACAGCRTGTMGCTCCTGAGGTTTGCAGGAGGACAATTTTCAGCAAAATTTTCTGGTGTGGGGAATTTAAGTAAAATAACTAAAAACCATCACATAAGCTCCTGATCTTCCACTTTAATCTGCTTCTCTCCAACGTTCCCTAAATGTCAATATAAAGACCACCTGGGATACCATACAACTATGGGAACCAAGGTCAGAGCCCCAGCACCCATACAGATACCTGGTGGACGTGGTGGCCCCTGTAATCCTAACCCTTAGGGGGCGGGGACAAGGGATCACTGGGGCAAGCTGGTCAGCCAGACGAGCACAGACAGGAAGCTCTGGGCTCAAGTGGGAGCTCCTGCCTAAACACGGACAGTTCAAGGTGGAGAATAGTCAAGGGAGGCAGGCAGCATCGTCCTCTGACTTCCGTGAACACATACATCCGCACACATGTGGGCTCACACACTGCACATTACACACAGCAAAAAACAAAGGCCTTTTATATATACCCGATTCAAGCCAGAAATTTAGTATATAGCCTTCATATTCATTCTCTCCCCCTTCAACTCATCTCCCTCCCTTCCTGTCTGTCTGTCTGTCTGTCTGTCTGTCT
>BDUI01003631.1:37510-49181 GCA_002335545.1 Apodemus speciosus
GATTGCTTCCTTGGTCCCCGTGTTTTTAAGTCCTTTCTGGGAGAGCTCTGCCTGTAATTAAAATGATTACTAATTGTATTTTTAATCAGTCCCTGCCTAATGAGAAATTACAAAAACAATTTGGTCCCTGCCGGGAGGTGAGTGACCAGAAAATAATTGCTATTTAAGTGATGAAGTTCCTCACACTTAGAGGCTTTCCCACAGATAAGGGGCTTCTGAGAAAGGGGGAGGGTGGGCTGGAGGGGGAGGGAAAGGGGAAGGGAGAAGAAATAGGAGAGGGAGGGAGAGATACCTCTTTAGAGGAGGTTGGGGTACAAGTGGGGGAGAAAAATAGGTGAACTTTGGGTGTGGTCTCATCTGCTTCTGTCTTAGATCCTTTTCCTATCCCTTTGATAAAATATTCTGGAAACAGCAGCTCAAAGAAGGAAGAGTTCATTTTGGCTTAGACTTTGACAGAACAGACCATCATGTTGAGGAAAACATGAAGGCAAGATTGGGAGGTGGCTGGTTGCATTGTATCCAGGAAGCAGAAAGCTGGGTGCTGGTGCTCAGCCTGCTTTCTCCTTTTGGATCCAAGACTCCAGCCCACAGGATGGCGCTGCCCACATTTAGGGTAGCATTTCCCACTTTATTTAACCCAATCAAGATAGTTTCTCATAGACCTTCACAAAGACTAATGTAGATCATCCCTCACAAGTGCGCCCAGGACGCTGTCTCCTGGCGATCCTCCATCCTGCCAAGTTGACATGCAACATTAACCACCGAAGCTTCCAAACTTAAAAGACAAGGAGATGTGAGAGAAGTCTGGGGCTTTTGTTTAGGACCCATTTGTTCCCCATGCACTTGGACATTCTTCAGAACGCTGGCGTTAGTGGCATCAAGCCGAGCATAGTTCAAGAGATGMCTTTGAGAAGTGGTTGCTTGGCTCTCTTACTTTTTAGGGCTGTTATTCGCCACTATATAGCATTTCCTTAGTTCACCTTCATTTTCTCCTTTCTAGTCAGTCACATTTCTTCTTAGCTGGGGTCCTTCTCTATAGATCTAATGTCTGCTTGTGGTGGGCCTTGTGACATCAGTCATTTTAATTTACTCTAATGAACACACAAATCCACCACTCACAGGCATGAATAGAACGAGATYCTTCTGTGGGGCTGTCACAGTCGCTGAGACCCTAAAGTACCCAGTTCTCCCATGGTTACTATCTTTTTTCTATTTGCCTATGGTAGGTTTAATTAAGAGCCATATGCAACCTTCAGTATGTTCCTTTGATTGCTGATTCAGATAAGACAACTTATGAGAGCAAAGGTTTCGGGGATGCTAGAAACCTTGTAAGAGCAAAAGATTCTGAGATTTTGTGCTCAACGGGTCTCCCCTGTTGTCGTGGAGATGACTGGGACATAGGTAGTGAAGAATAGTTCTAGAAATTGTCAATACCTCAATTTGGCAGGTATAGAGAGCTCAAGGCCCCCATCTCTGACTATCACTGCTTCCTTGTTCTGCAGGGATTTCACAGTCCTGGTGAATGTGGTCTATTTGCACAGAACATGAATACAGTGGGAGAAAAGGTGGTGGTTTGTCGTTTCGTATATACCCTTAGATTTAGAGAAAGCTGCAAAGTTCCATTGTCCACCAGAGAGAARTATGAGTAAGCAGTGTCTTCCAGTGGGGTGGAGAGAGGACTGGAGGTCCAGGTGATACTCATAATTCTGAAATTTAGGATCCATCATAGAAGTCAATGGCTTCTTTTGCCAAGTTGAATGAGGGCCAAGTTGGAGGTCTTTTTGGCTTGCAGTAAATGGTTACCTCATAAGATACGACACGCTTTTAAATTAGTTTGTTTTATACATTTTTTCATATGATATATTTTGATCATATTCTTTCTCCTCCTCAACTCCTCCTAGATCCTCCCCCACCTCCCTACCCACTCTTAGTTCTTTCTCTCTCTCTCTCCCAAAACAAAAGAATAAAACCAAAAACTGTAAAATCAAAACCAATAAGAAAAAAATTATCAAAACAATACAAAAACATAAAAGAYACACGGAGTTAATTTTTTTATTGGCCAACTACTTGTGCATGTAGACCTGCCCTGGAATGCTATTGATGGAGACTCTGACACTCCACTGGAGAAAACTGGTTTCCCCTTTTCCAGAAGCTTTTGATTAGAGGTCCATGTCCCCTTYTCAGTACTGGGATTTTATCATTCATCTTGTGTTGTTTATTCCTGTACTGATTTTTACACCACAAGTATACAGAAATGGGCTGATGTCATCAAAAGAACCTCCCATGCATGACTGACTCTTGTCACAGCTTTACCCTGCCCCCCAGCCCGTCTGCCGGGGTTCTGTCTTGTCCACTCTCCATCTGAGATTCTAGCCCCACCCCCTGCTATGGATGCCTACATGGTACTACCCAGGTCCCCTAGCTCCCCTTGCTGTGTCACACACCAGTGTCCAAAAAATAACCTGAGATGCTGTGGGGAGAGCTCTTTAATTTGCAGAGCCAGCACCATACTATTTTATTCTGACTTATTCCTTCTTCCAACCATTATATTATCCACGCGTATAAATGTGGATCTGATTTATTCTATTTCAGTGGCTAATTAATACAGATTCACAATCCATTTCCCCAGCCCCGGGAGTCCAGATGTGTTTCAGAATGTAAACATCGTTTGGAGTTTACACACCAGTCACACATTTATCTCCCATGTCTTACTTAGCATACCCCATTGAGGTCTGGGGCAGGGTTTCACAATCAGACATATTCATTTTGGGGCAGCAAGACATACAGAATTTATGTTCACTGTTGTTAAGTGAACAAAACAGACAAACGAACAACCTCCTGATAATTTAGATTGGGTGTTGCTGTCAAAAAAGGTTTGGCTTTCAACAAACAAGACAACAACAACAAAAATCAGAGTAGTTTTAGCCTTCGGAGATTTTTAAGTGTGAGAATGAGGAGACATTGAAGACTTGACATTAGCAGTGTGTGTGTTCCACACTGTGTAGTGGGCATGCTAGTCTGGACCATTTTGCTCTGTGATCCTGCAGGGCAGGGCCTTCTTTCTCTAGAGAGGTCTCCTCTATTGTTCAAATGTGTAACTCCTTTAGACTATAGAGCCTAAAACTGAGTGGTCAGGCAGAGTTGCAATTTTGCTTTGCAGCTGCCCAAAGAAAAATTTCCAAGATGAGGAAATACTCCATTATACATTTTTACTAATCAGATAACTATGAACCACATGTATCTATCAAGAACTTAGCATGCAAAGGTTGTCTCCAGGGGGGCCCTGCCAGAGCCTTACAAATACAGAGGCAGATGCTAGCAACCAACTATTGGACTGGGCATGGGGTCCTCAATGGAGGAGCTGGAGGGAGGTTCACAAGAGCTGAAGGGGCTTACAGCCCCATGGGAAGAACAATGATTTTGGCCACCCAGATGCCCCAAGACTCCCAGGGACTGAACCATCAACCAAGGGACACACATGGTTCCAGCCAAAAATGTGGCAGAGGAAGGCCTTGTGTGGCATCAGTGGGAAGGCCTTGTGGGCATCAGTGGGAGGAATGTTCCTTGGTCAGGTAAAGGCCCAACAGAGTCCCCAACAAAGGGAAACCAAGGGGGAGAGGTGGGAATGTGTTGGGTGGAGGGGCATATACGTGGAGGCAGGGGGAGGTAGGAGGGGTTGGGGGGGGTCTTTGAGGAGGGGGGAAATTGGGAAAGGTTTTACCATGGCAATGTAAATGAAGATGATATTCAATAAAAAATAAAAAAGGACTTAGTAGTGTTTSCTTATCTGGGAAATTGAAGTTTTAATTATAATTTCAATGAATTGACTTCTTATTTATTTTTAAATTACTATGCAAAGTAATGGGTTCCTTCATCATATTTCATGCATGTTGATCCTTTTCCACTCCCCTGGACAACCCCTTACCCTTTTTCTTTTGATTTCCTTTCCTTTCTAGGTACTTTCCCTTATACTTCATGTCACTGTGTCACATATATTCTGCTGCTTTCTCTCCTTCTTTCTTGGGTCCTCTTTTTTTTTTTTTTAACTCTCATGGTCCCATTTCTAGTCACATGACCCACATCTCCACATGCATACAAGCGCGCGCGCGCACACACACACACACACACACACACACACACACACCATACATACATACAAATGAAAAATCTAGGATCTGCATATGAGATAGAACAGGCTGGTTTCTCTTCCTGAGCCTTGGTTACATCACTGAACAGTAATTTCCAGATCCACCCATATTCCTGCAAATGTGATTTTTCTTTATGGTTGAGCAGAATTCCTTTAYGTATGTACATGTATCACATTTTCTTCACCCATTTCTTTTTTTTTTTGCCGGACATCTAGACTGGTTCTGTTTCCATACTATTGTGAACAGAGCATCAGTAAATATGGGTGTTCAAATGCCCCTCTGAGAGGACCTCAAGTCTTTCACCTAGGAACAGCAATGCTAGAACCTGAGGCGCTCCTTATTCAGTTCTTTTTCTTTAGAAACTTCCACACTGATTTTCATAGTGGCTGCACCATTTACATACCCACCAGCACTGAACAGGGGCTCCCCTTTCCCCAYATCTCTGTAGGCATTTGTTGTCTTGATCTGGGCAGAATAGAATCTCAAAGTGGTTGTAATTTGTGTTTTCCTAATGGCTAAGAGTGTTGAGTGCTTCTAAAAATATTTATTGACCATTTGTGCTTCATCTTCTATTCATTTAGCCCATTTATTGATTGGAATGTTGGGTTTTGGCATTTACATTTTTCAGTGCCTTATAGAGTTCAGATATTAAGCCCCAGTCCAAAGTATATTGGCAAATCTGTTTCCCTCTTATTGCGTAGCCTATAATTTCCTTTGCTGTGAAGAAACAGTTTAATTTTATATAATTCCATTGGCTAATTCTCATGGGTATCTTTTGTGTTTCAATTAATTTCACTTAAATAGGCAGATAGGCCCTAGAACCTTTTTGGGACGAGGGAAAAGTCATCAAAAAGACTGAGTCAATAGCAGAATATGAAATTATTCCAAAAACAAAGAAAAGCTTCCATTTCCTTTTGAAACCTGAAGCATTTTATCAGATCCTCAGCCTTTAATGTTTCTGGTTCTCTGACTTGTAAACTCAGAACCCACCAAGAAAGGGCTGAGGAGAGGTAAACAGATTCTCCACCTTGTTATGGGAAGCTCATGCCCTCCCAATACGAATAATGCAAGTTTTATTTGCATTTAATTTTTTATATGTGTATACACATGTGCATATGTGCTTGTGTATGAGTGCAGTGCCTGAAGAAGCCAGAAAAGGGTGTCAGATTCTCCAGAAATGGAGTTACAGAGGGTTGTGGGTCATCCATCCTAGGTACTGGCAACTGAACTCAAGTCCTCTGGAAGAGCAGCCAGTGCTCTTAACCACAGAGCCATCATCTCACCATCTCTAACAAATACAGTTTTTTTTAAATGAATCATGTGGCTATTTTGTTTCCTGTTCACATTTCTTATAAAGTGTTAACAAAATTCAGATTCGAGTCACACACAGCTTAAGCCATAAGTAGGAAAATGTCTCTGAGAACGGAAGTAATTTTCAACACATGACTAAGAAACTCGGTCCAGATCCCTTTAAACTGCAAACTGCTGGGGTTTGGGGGAAAAAAACCCCACCACAAATGGTCGATACAAGCTGCAGCAGCAGTCAGTCATGTCTGATTGATTGCCCGCCTTTGAAGGTGAAAAAGTACAAATAGTCTGAAAGGAAAAATCACACTGAGGGACTATTGATCCAGCTTAAGTGTTCCAAGGGCAGGCCACAAGTGTGAGCAGGAGCAGGAGGCATTGGGGAGCCAATAGCAGCACATAGCTGCCTTCGCAAACCTGCTCTGTTCTTATCCTGTGGGTTTACAGACTCACCAGCCACCCCACCACAGTCCAAATGGAGGCATCTCACAAACAGGATGGATGCAAGTCCTCTGAGTATATATAGCCTAGCATCCTTTGGGGGATGGGGGATGGGGGATGGAGGGTGTCTTAATTAGGGTTTCTATTGCTATGATAAAACACCAGGACCAAGAGCAACTCAAAGGAGAAAGGTTTATTTCCTCTTATACATCTAGGTGACASTAATCACTCAGAGAAGTCAGAGCAGAGCTGATGCAGAGGCCACGGAGGGAGAGATGCTGCTTACTGGCTTACTCCCCACGGCTTGTTCAGCATGCTTTCTTACAGCACCCAAGACCATYTGCCCAGGCATGATACCACCCACAGTGTTCTGTGCCTTTCCACATCAATCATCAGTCAAGAAAATACACCGCTGGCTCTTCCACAGGACAGTCTGTCTGCTAGGGTACTTTCTCAGTTGAAGTTCCCTCTTTTCAAATGACCCTGGATTGTGTCAAGTTGACATAAAACTAGCTAGCCCAGGGTGGCTCACAAGCCTTTAATACCAGGTTCAGTGGATCCCACACCCTTTCTTGTTCTCCCTGGACAACTGCATTTACACACACACACACACACACACACACACACACACACACACACACACACCCTTAACAAGAAAGAAGGAATGAAACCAGGGAGTCTTGGGAACATGGCTTGTTCTTGCTTCACAAGAAGATTTTATAAGCTCATGGGTTGTCATCTGTTTTATGTTATTTAAAATTGTTTGCAAATACATAATTGAACAAAAAGACAAGAGTCTTGCTTATTTGTTTGCTTATGTATTTATTTGAGACAGGATCTCACTATGAAGCCCTGGCTGGTCTAGCTATGTAGCTAGTTCCTAGATGGAACTGTATAGTCCAGGCTGGCCTTGAACTCAGAGATTCACCTGCCTCTGCCTCCTCAGTGCTGGGATTAAAGGTATGAGCCACCACATTCAGCTACTCTTCTTAAGCTTAACATGCAATTCTGTCTTCACAATGAAATGATTTTGTWTGTACATGTTTTCATTCCTTACCAAAACCTGAGAAATTATTGTATTGAAAAGAACATTTGTGTGTCCTGAGGAGGGCGGGCASGAGTACTGCTCCCACTGARATGATTGACATCTGCTGTGTCCCTCAGAACCTTTTATGGTTTCCTTCTTGGCAGCTGAGGGTGGCARTGGGGTTAAGAACAGGTCCAGGCAGAGGAGACCAGTGTCGCTTTCACATCTCCTCAGCGGAGTGCTATGACCTAGTGCCTTTGCTTTAAATGTTTGCCAAGAGGCATTAGGATATATGGGGCATTCACTTACAGGCAAACCATTAAATACATGGGTGATATGACCTCTACATACAACCCTCTACTGACAAGGAGCATAAAGGAATTAATCTGAGATCCAGTCTCATGTCCTATAGGCCAACAGGTCCAGGAGGCATACTCTGGTCCTAGTTTTTAGTTAGGGTTTCATTGCTGTGAAGAGACACCATGACCAAGGCAACTTTTGTAAGGGACRATGTTTAATTGGGGCTGGCTTACAGCTTCGGAGGTTCAGTTCATACCATCAAGGCAAGAGCATGGCAGCGTGTAGGCAGACATGGTGCTGGAGGAGCTGGTAGTACTCCATCTTGTTCTGAAGGCAAACAGAGTACAGGCAGAGTACAGGCAGACATGATGCTGGAGGCACTGAGAGTTCTACATCTTGTTCTGAAGGCAAACAGGAGAAGACGGGCATCCTCAGGTAGCTAGGAGGAAGCTTTCTTTGCCACCCCCACACTGACTTCCTCCAACAAGGTCACACCCACTCCAACAAGGCCACAACTCCTAATAGTGCTACTCCTTTCGCCAAACATTCAAATCATCACAGACTCCATGCAGGCAGCAGCTGAAGCAGATGGATAGCTGTAAAAAATGGCAGTGAAACATCCTATGCCCCCAGCCCCACCAGGAACATACTTGTACTTCTGTGACAAAGAAAATAGATGCCTCAGAGAGCAAGGTCAGCCCAATGAAGAAGAAGCAGGGCCCACCAGAAGATAATAGCCTCCATGTCTGTCTGTGTGGCTCTGCGTTTCATTCCCAGAAAATCAGTGGGATGAAATGTCATTACTTGAATCCGCAAGATAGAAGGTGTACTCATAACTGCTAAACTTAGATTTTCTTGAAAATGTTCTTGGTCTGAGAACATGTTTGTATCAAGAGCATGTAGCTTTATGCTAGTTTGCCTCTGCCCAAGTCTTCCCTCCTTCTCCTCTTCCTCCTCCCTGTTCTCTTCCTCTTCTACCTCCCTTCCTCTTCCCTTCTTCCCCCTTTCATTCTTCTCCTTCTCTTTCTTTTTGGTGTGAATGCATACATATACCTGTATGTGTGAAGGCCCGAGGTCAACCTCAGTCATGGTCCTCCGATGTTTTTAGACAGATGTGGTCCACCTTGTTTGTAGACACCACATCYCTTGTTGGCCCAGCATTAACCAAATCAGCTAGTCTGGCTGGCCAACATACCCCAGAGATCCTTCCATCTCTGCCTCCCCAGTGTTGGGAGGACTGAGGCTACTGTCCACAGACTTTTTTTTTTAAGGTTCAGGAGGCCATGCTTAGAACCCAATGCTTGTAGGGCAAGTACTTTCCCAACTAAGCTATCTTGCCCAGGCCTCARTTTCYCTTTTTATGGATGCCCTTCTGTCTTTCTTCACCATTTTTAAAAGCAGCTCACCAGACACAGGGTCCTGTTGCCAGTTGAATCCCTAAGATTTTGGCTTTAGGGAAGATGGTGCATCCTCCCCCCTTGTGGTGAAGGATACAATTGCTTCTAAGGCATCTGTTCTCCATCATTTCTGGAAGAGCATCCTCAGGGTTAATTGGAAAAGTTTCCCAGTTCTTTGGCCATCATTGTCAACAACAATTTCCAAGATAGGGATTGTTGTGAAACAGACATGAGCACTCAGGATGATAACCATGCCATATAGACAAGGCAAGGGTATCCTTTTGTTTTTTGTTTATGAGACAGGTTCCTACTATGTTGCCCATTAAGGCATTTGTCTTAGTCAGGGTTTCTATTCCTGCACAAACTTCATGACCAAAAAGCAAGTTGGGAAGGAAAGGGTTTATTCAGCTTACACTTCCACACTGCTGTTCATCATCAAAGGAAGTCACAACTGGAACTCAAGCAGGTCAGGAAGCAGGAGCTGATGCAGAGGCCATGGAGGGATGTTACTGGCTTGCTTCCCCTGGCTTGCTCATCTTGCTTTCTTATAGAACCCAAGAATACCAGCCCAGGAAAGGCACCACCCAAAATGGGCCCTCCCATCTTTATCACTAGTTGAGAAAATGCCTTTCAGCTGTATCTCCTGGAGGCGCATCCCCAACTGAAGCTCCTTTCTCTGTGATAACTCCAGCCTGTGTTAAGTTGACACACAAAACCAGCCGGTACAGCATTTACTCCTATAGGTCAGCCTAGCTTCAAACTCGCAGAGATCACCTGCTTCTGCTTGAGATGCTGGGATTAAATGCCTGGGGATTTATTCTTTTCCCCGGGTGAAGGTGGCCTCTGGCATGCTGGTGCTTTATCTTGCATCCCGGGTCACATTTGAGTCAAATGGCTTTGACCCTCCTTCATCTAACATTGGACTGTAGCATGAGGTGCATCTGAATTGACATTCACACTCTTCATGTGGAAATAAGGCCAGAGTCAAAGCAAAATTTCCACCACATTAAAATTAAAGTTAAGATTGACTTCACTCAGCTGGAGTGAATGGAATGGTAAGCAGGGGGAGGAGGAATGGGATAGGGGGTTTTCTGGGGGTGGCGAGGAAAGGGGATAACATTTGAAATGTAAATAAAGAAAATACCTTTAAAAAAAATTGAATGACTCAGGGCTGCTCTAATACGAGAAATACATCAGGCCCCAGTTTAATCTCAGGTTGTCTGAAACACAAGCGAGATAGTCTTTGAAAGTGAGAGGATCACAGACCATCACTTTGACTTTGCTCAAGGGGAAAACAACCTCTTTAGGGCCTTTCTGGTCCGGGSAAAGTTTTGCCTAAAGAGATTGAAGGCAGGGAGTTTGTCATCTAGTCTTCCTTAGGGATCCAGCTGAGCAGAGGGCGCTCGGGTCCTTGGGAGGCATAGCCTGAGGCAACGGAGCTGAAAGGAGGCTTTGAGAAAAGATCTACATCTCAAAGAGCCAAAGAACCTTAGGCTATGGCTGCTTTCTAAGCCAAAAGCTCTGGCCTTAGAAGCAAGAAGAATGACCTCTGGGGTTTTATTTGTGTCTTGCCAGATCCAAGGGGCTGGCTACCTCCTTCCAAGAACCAGCAGGTTGCCCTGGCAACAGGTACCTACCTCCCTGCTCTCAGGGCTCTGATGTTATAATGAGTAGAAGGAATGTTCCTAAGAATTGTGTTCAGGAGCCACAGAAACAGTGTTCTAAGTCCAGAGCAGCTCAAGGCCAACCTTTCCCAAGGGCAGTACTAGAGAACACTCCAGAGCTTCAAAATATGATGACGAAAGTGTCTCGGTGACTTCTCAGAACTGCCGGTTGCCCATCAGTTCCCTGGCTCCCCACGAGAGTGGACCAGTATTTTCTCTGTGTTCTTTCTTCATCTTCCCCATGTTTGGAAGAGCCCCATTGTCTTTTAGAAAGGCTACGCGAATTATGGAAGCCCAATCTTTCTGTTGGAACTGTAAAAAAACAAACAAACAAACAAACAAACAAACAAACAAACGAACGAACAAAACAATGGAACGGATTTTGGGGTATTTCGTGGACTGTCTATATAATCTTTGCTCCTGGGGGAGCCAGTGAGAGAGAAGAGCCTTCCGTGGCACATTGGAACAGGTCGGTTGCCCCTTCAGCTCACCGGCTAACGGGGTYGGAGATCGGCAGAGACAGGCGATCATTATTCTGTAAACTGCCTGGCAGGAATGAGGATAGCTTAAAAACACACACGTCTCTCCTTTTGGCTATCAATCTTCAGAAATAATGAACCACAAGAAGTTGGAATTTCCTAGAGAGTCTCACGTTCCTAGAAGGTAGGGAAGGGCTGAACCRTGAGGCCGGTCACTGCAGGGCCAGGGAGGGGGGCGGGGATGGGGAGGGGCGCCTCTTGTGGAGTAAGAATTCACACAATTCTGCCAACTTGTCTGAGCACCTTGTGGGAGAGACTGTAGGCTGGACTAGGATGATGAGTGGGACTATTCCCCTGTGGGGACTACCGTACCTCTTGTCCTTTATATCAATCTAAACCTCATGCCAGGTGGACTTGGAGGGCACAGTATTGCTTTATTCTTCCCCAGTGTGGGCACCTTGAATAATATTCTCTTCCTTCATTTCTCCATTAGCTGTGCTTTTAATTGGACTATTGACGATACAGTGCCTGACCCCACCTTGGTTAGGAGCAGGCTCTGACCCTAGCTCCAGGAACTATTCCACAGCTGTGGAAACCAAGACTCTTTTTACAGGTCTCAGCAAGGTGTGAGGTCCAAAAGATGAATCCAACCTTATATCGGGTTCAGTCAGACTCAGGAATGAAGAATGAGTTTTACATTCTGAGCACTGAAAACTAAATCAAAGGAAGCTATTACTGGGTGGCATTTGAGAGGGATATGAAATTGAAATGTCATTGTCCATAAATAAAGCTTTATTAGAGCCAAACTTTGTTTTCAGCTACAGGCTCCGCCCCCTGTAGCAGGCCCCACCCTCCCTCACAGCTTCCAACAAGCCCCATAAGGAGAGCCTGCCTGTGAGTCTCTGACCCT
>BDUI01003632.1:60709-74391 GCA_002335545.1 Apodemus speciosus
CCCAGGATAGCTAAAACTATTATCAACAGTAAAAGAACTTCTGGGGGAATAAGTATCCTGGACCTCAAACAATACTACAGAGCAGTAGTGACCTTTGATTTTCAAGAAATCTGTCTGTCTTACAACACCCTTCTCTAGTACTAGCTTTTCATGTGAGCCTTTTGACTTTGATGTGGGTGTTAGAAATCAGTACTGGCTGGTTTTGTGTGTCAAATTGACACAGGCTGGAGTTATCACAGAGAAAGGAGCTTCAGTTGGGGAGTGCCTCCATGAGATCCAACTGTGGGGCATTTTCTCAATTAGTGAACAATGGGAGAGGTCCCCTTGTGGGTGGTGCCATCCCTGGGCTGGTATTCTTGGGTTCTATAAAAGAGCAGACTGAGCAAGCCAGGGGAAGCAAGTCAGTAATAAACATATCTCCATGGCCTCTCCATCAGCTCCTGCTTCATGACTTACTTGAGTTCCAGTCCCGACTTCCTTTGGTGATCAACAGCAATGTGGAAGTGTAAGCTGAATAAACCCTTTCCTCCCCAATTTGTTTCTTGGTCAAGATGTTTGTGTAGGAATAGAAACCCTAAGGCAAAATCTTAATTTAGATTTTGTTGCTTATGTGACAGGCATTTCATCAGTGAAGCCACCACACCAGACTTTCAAATAATTCTTTTTAATTTTGTGATCAGACTCAGTATTCTGTGATTTTTTTCATATATCATTGTGGTGGTTTGAGTGAAATTTGCTGTAAATGCTTAGATATTTGAGACTTGGTCCCCAGTTGGTGGTAATATTTTATAAGGTGTTAGACAGTGTGATCTTGTTGGAAAAATGTGTCACTAAGGGCAAAATTTCCATTTTTTTGAAATCCTATACCAGTCTGAGGTAGGTCCTTTCTTCCCTTGTGTTTATGGATCGGATGTAAGAGCTTCACTAATGTTCCAAGGACCATGCCTCACATCTGCAGCATGTTCTGTTAGATGATCATTATGAACTCTAACACCTACAACCTTGCTCTACATTGTAATTTTTCTTTCATATGTTGCCTTGGTGATGGTGGGCCTTCACAGCCATAGAAACCCAACTAAGACCTTAATTGTTTTGCAAATGTGCGACTATTGAATATTCTCTGGAGTTTGTGATTAATATATTTTATTGTATAAAATACTGGGTTGTTTAAATTTTACAGAATGACTTCATAGGATGTTTTTGCCATGAATGACAGTTTTTATACCTTTTCACAGATTGTCTTCATAATGGTGGGTAACATTTATATATGGTTGTTTACATTATGTTGTTGGTGACAACAAAGAAAACCACAAAAAGTCACATTGTGCAATGCAGAGGAAAACACTGAAACACAGTGAAACCCTCCCACAGTCTTCCTACCATACTACGCTATAATTGCTGTTTAGTTAATCAGCCTAAGTACCAGTGATGGCTGTGAGAAATTTAAGTTTATGTATGGCATATTGATGATAATATTTGAGTAGAATAAGCTGCCAAATGAGAGGCAAACGAAAAAGAAATATTGCAGTCCAAATTGCATTCCAAATAACTATTTTTCTCTSTGTGCAATCAAAATTGTATAGTGTGCAGTTATTTTCATAAACACCCATTGGTGCTGTAGAATGAAAATAATAACTTCATGTGATTCGCAGCAGATGCTGATAACATAAATCTACACACCTGGGATAAATAGGATTTAGTAATTTCTTTACGATAAAGGAAATGCATGCTTGTGGTTTCTGCTATTGCTACAGGTTGTTTATCTTTTCTGTTACATTGTAATTTATCATCAAGGCCTGGGTTCCTTGGGGCCCAGGTAGATGGGATATTCTGGGAAGAATGCTAGGGTTGAGGATAGAGTGGGCTGTAACTGAAATGAAAGGCATAGAACATGTTCTAATCTTTCTGTGTTTGCCAGCAACAAGGAAGGTAAATGACATGTTGTGGGAGGGTCTGCGTCAGCACAGAGAGGTTTGCCTCGTTCCAGCTAAATGCTAAACTTTCCTTTTGTTTTTCTTTCTGCTTTTTTACTGGTGAAAAGTTTTAATAGATCTTTTCTGCTATTGTCTGTGAAAGGACAAAAATGGGTTTTGCTAATTTAAGTGGCTAAAACATGCATACTTTAAATGGAAACAAGATGAAAAAGTAAAGAAAACATTGTGGCAGGCTGCTTAAGGACATGATCAAACTGCAGGAACTGGAGTCCACTCAGGAAACTAAGGCTCTTGGTCGACTCTAGTAAAACCCTCAAAACAGAATATATGCAGCTGGAAATGTATGTAAAGGACTCTCTGCCTGCTAGTAGTATCAGCAGAGAAGTAGGCAGAAGCATTAAAGTGGACGTGTTGTAGGTTATGTAGTGCTATGAATAAGAATGAAGATGCACTTTACAAAGAGCTCACAAAGAAAGAAGGTATTTTTTAGTCCCAAATTGTTTTTTCTTGGGCTCTTTTGTAAATTAACCTCAGTGTTTGTAATCTTCACCTCAGTAACATTCCTGCTTTGCATCCGTATTTTTAATAACTTACAGGAAGATTTTAAAGACTAGTACCTGGATGTTAGAAGCAAGTTTATCTGTTCTGCCAGATTTTAGTAAATAACTCAGAATTCAAGAACAACAAAAAATATACAAAGCATGTAAGAAACAAGAATTCTATCCTTCACAGCTATTCTGTAGGTGGTGGAGTTAGCCCATTGAATCAGTGAAATGCTGTTTTTGTTGGACATATGAAAGAGCTGCTGTGATCTTTCAGACACATCTGAACTAAAATACTTGTTATAATAGATCATTATGCAAATTCTTGATTTTCCATGAAATTGATTAAATATTTGTGATAAGCTTTTAAAAATATTTTTAGTTTCACTCATATATTTAGTGTGTATGTCGAAAAGGGAAGCACTTAATGCCAAGGTGTATCTAGGGAGATTAGCGGAATCAGTGGTCAGTCCTCTCCTTCCACTATATGGGAACCTGGGATCTAACTCATGTTGTTGGGCTTGGTGGTATGAGCCATTTACCTACTAAGCCAAAACATTGCTCCAAACAATACTAATTTAAAACAATAGCGAACTATTGTTTTAAGGTTTCAAAAGTCAAAGGCAACTCATGGCCTGCTTAATAAGTAAATTTTTATTGTGTGATACAGGTGAGCCCATTTATTGTCAATGGCTGCACATAACATACGGAGGTGATGGAGTTCAGGATATATGACCATTGAAACCGAGACCCCAAATTATATACTCTGGCTTTTGGTAGAAATAAGTTTGCCGACTTCTAGATTACATCGTTAAAATTTTATCTTACATAGGTTACTATTCAAAATATCAATGGACCCAAATACATACGACATGATGAAAAAACAAAGCAAGCTTTTTACCTCTTGATGAATCATTGATTTATCTTCTTCATGTAATGAAATTACTATGATGAAATTATAGAAACATTTTTATCATTGCCTTTATTTGAATGAAATAACATTAGACTTCAACATTAATCTTTCCTTTAAAAATCCAATAGGAAGTGTTGAATTAAAACATCCAATTGCGAGGATGTTATAAAGTAAGCATACAGCCAGATGCTCTTGGTAGTCTAAGGTGTTGGATTGTAGTTTTTACACTTGATCTTAGCCAAAAGGCCGAGAAGCGATGGATTGTAGTTTTTAAGAAGTGTTTTATTTATTAATTTTAAGAAACACAATTGTTTATAAATGACTAACCTTAGGATAATGTTAATGTATTTCAACAACGCATATCTTTTAGTTTAATAAGTACAAAATTTACTTAAAGGACAAAAAAGGAAAACCAACAAAGCTAAAAAAAGGGAAGTTTATTCTCTTGGAAGATTGTGCTCCTAAGCTGTGTGGACATCAGCAATACAGAGCTAAGAAACGTCATATCATGATGTGAAATCAAAACACATGATAGGAAATCCAAATGCATATAAATAAGAATATTTCTACATTTACTGTAAAATGTCTTTAATCCTCATTAGCATGAAGTATCTTAATTTTATGAAAAGGAAAATCCACTAAAAAATACTTGTCAACAATCAGGACATGCTAGCCCACACAGTTACTATGCTATATATTTAGAACGCAGTAAAATAATCAAAATAGCCTCTGACTAACAATATTGTGTAGAGAAAAGGTTACAATGACTTTCTCAACAAGCAGCACACAATTATTTTTTAATATCCTACAATGGGCTTACAAATTTGAGATTTGGGAGATGTATGGAATTATCTCTCACTTGATGAATCTTTTTTATTTTCTCAAAAAGGATTCAAAGTTATTATTGAATGCCTTCCCTCTCCTTCTCCTTTAGATTTCTTTGTCATATACAGAGCTTTCCAATCCCCCAATTATCCTCGCGATAATTTTGAAATTACATCAGAGACACTGGAGGGGGAGGAAAACCCAAGTTGTGCTTCAAAACTAAGTAATAAGGCAGCTTATCTAGTAAAGATAATTGTCATGCTTTTGTTTTAACATCAATTTGTTCTTAATATCTACTGGATCTTATTTTCATGGTCTTTTATATGATCTCTCTGGTTCAATATTTGAAGATACTGAAAATGTACCTTCTTGTAACAAATATTTTTAAAAGTTTGTGGTTTCTTCTCAGATTATGAATACAGCAAATTAAGAGATGGGATTTTTTAATTGGATAATCACACAGAACTCCTCTTTAYATGCAAAAATAATAGCTAAGTGAGATAACCCTCCAAGGTAAGCCCGAGCCTGTCTCCAGGCATCATAACCACAAGCTGGCTCAAAGTTTTAGGTTTATTTGACATATCATGCAAAATGTATGAAGTGGGTATTTCATTTTATTGGTGTGAAGGCATGTAAGGGAGAGATTATATTATCTGGATACTTCATTATTCATTCATGCATTTATCAAATGAAGAAAATAACAAAGTAATACATGATCCCCTATATACCAGGGTTATTCTGAAAAAGAAACCAGAGAAATTAAGGGAGGCAAACTCAAAACAGCATGTATCAGCAGCAGAAGCATGTGTTATTTTAAAGTTAATATTGAATCATATCTGAGTTACTTAGAATTGATCACTGTTATCTAAAATGCTTTTTCTAATATTGCCTGTTGTCAAGAGGCAAGCAAATAGAAGAGTGATGAGAGACATAAGCTTTTAAAGGAAAATTACTCCAAATATTAAATAGTATGTGAATACAATATCTAAAGTGCCTGGTAACAATACATATGCAACCAAAATTCTCTTATTCTGTTGTAGCTCTTGTTATATTTTCTGCTACCATACATAAATTATTTATTACTTAGGTTGTTCTTAATTGAAAATGAGTCACATCAATTTCCTTCCCCTTTCCTGCTAGTGCCTTCCATCTTTGTTCCCTGTTTATGTTCCTTCCCTTATTTTTAATTGATTAATATTCCTACATATATAGATGTGCATGTGTATACATACATATACATATATATGCACAAATACATATTTATAAACCTTGCTGTCTCTTTTTGTTTGTAGTAGTTATATGGTTTCAAGACTGAACACTGCATTGAATAGACAATTAACAATTCCAGAAAGGAGATTAGAATTAGACAGTTGGTTTGGCCCACCTAAATTTGCAATTATGTTTGAGCCTGGGAAAACTTGTAACTATTTTATCAACATAGTACTAAATAATGTCTTAAGACTTAATGTGCTTAGTGAATACTTGTCCCCTGACTTTTGAAATTATGCAGGATATAATTTTCTTACTGGTTACTAGGATTAAGCAATTGTTCTTAATAATTTAGATAGTACAGAAAATAACATTAACATACAGTAGTAACTCTGAAGAAAAAGACAACAGAGTCACTATAATTAGCCCCCAAGAAAGGTAGTCTTCTTAGGTATACTCTATGAGTTATCTTAATATATTATTATGAAGTTAGGTGAGTTTTAGCCCCCATGTTAATATGCACAGAGGGTGACATTTTTATGCAATCTCCATTTTGTTTTGTTTTGTTTTGTTTTGCTCGTTTGTTTTAAAGCAGTGTAGTACTGTCTAAAGAAGGAACAGTGAATTGCAGGCTGGTGTAGAATTTAGTCCTCATGTTTTAACCACTTTTCATTTTAAAGATCATTATTAACATTTTATTGGCATTTATGACCTGTAGAGATTAAAGGGATTCATTTGGCAATTTTGTATATCCTTATAATACACACAGATCATTTTTGCTTCTTCATGTTTTCTTACTCAAGTTTCATTTCCTTTCCCCACTTTACTCTTCTACAGGCTAAGATTCCATTACTCACTTTTAGATTATTCCTTTGTCCCTTCATTCTTCATGTAATTCCTGTTGTTGTTGGACTGGTTTATTTCACTTGGCATGATAATCTCTCGTTCTATCCATTTTCCTGAAGATGTTGAGATTTTATTCTAGTTTGTGTTGAGTAAAATCAATTCTTTCTCTCTGTATTTCTCTCTGTATTTCTCTCTCTCTTTCTCTCTCTCTCTGTGTGTGTGTTTGTGTGTGTGTGTTTGTGTGTGTCTGTTTGAGGGTATGTGTGTATGCATGTCGGTGTGTGTGTGTGTACAGAAATTAAAGTATCACTACTTTCAGATATTAGAGTACACATTAAGTGTCCCCAAAATTCTACCAGAGTACTCCTACAGTTGGTAAACACCTTCAATAAAGTGGCTAAATACAAAATTAACTTGATCAAATCAGTAGCCTTCCTTTATACAAATGGTAAATGGGTTGATAAAAAAATAAGGAGACAGGACTCTTTACAATAGCTATGAATAATATAAAATATCTTGATGTAACTCTAACCAAACAAGTGAATGATCTGTATGAAAAGAACTTCAGGTTTCTGAAGACAGAAATTAAAAAAGATACTAAAATACAGAAACATCTCCCATGCTCATAAATCAGTAGGATTGACATAGTGAAAATGGCCATTTTACCCAAAGCAATCTATAGATTCATTGCAATTCCCATTAAAATTCCCACAGGATGTTTTACAGGCCTTAAAAGAAAAATTCTAAATGTCATGTGGAAAAACCAAAAACCCAGGATAGCTAAATCAATCCTGAAAAGTAAAAGAATTTCTGGAGGTTTTGCTATCCACAACTTCAAGTAGTACTGCAGAGCAGTAGCAATAAAACGCCCATGGCATTGGTATCAAAACAGACAGGTGAATCAGTGTAATTGAATCAAAGGCACAGAAATAAACCCACACACCTACAGATACTTTAGTTTGACAAAGAAGCCAAAACCATACAAAGGGGAAAAGAAGGCATCTTCAACAAATGGTGATGGTCTAATTGGATGTCTGCATATAGAAAAATGCAAATAGATCCATACTTACCACCCTGCACAAAACTCAAATCCAAGTGTATCAAAAACTCAATGTAGATGCATATACCCTGAATGTAATAGAAGAAAAAGTAGGGAATAGCCTTGAACTCATTRTTACAGGAGATACCTTTCTGAACAGAACACCAATGGCTCAGGAAATAAAATCAATAATAAATAAATGGGACTTCATGAAACAGAAAAGATTCTGCAAGTTCAAGAACACCGTCAGTAGGATAAAGCAACAGCTTACAGAATGGGAAAAGATCTACACCAACATACATTTGGCAAAGGGATACTATCTAAAACATGTAAATATCCCAATAATTTAGATGCTAATAACCCACATAAAATATGGTTTACAGAGCTAAATAGAGAATTCTCAATAGAGAATCATTTATGGACAAGGAAAACTTAAAAGAAATGTTCAACATCCTTAGTCATCTGGGACGTGCAACTCAGAACGATTCTGAGATTTCACCTTACATCCATCAGAATGAATAAGATCAAAAACTCATGAGACATCACATACTGGCAAGGATATGGAGCAAGGGGAAAACTCCTTTACTGCTGGTGGGAGTGCAAACTTGAATAATCCCTTTGGAAATCAATTTGGTAGTTTCTCAGAAAATTGGGTGGAGTTCTAACTCAAAACCTAACTATATCACTCTAGAACATATACCCAAAAGATGTCTCACCATCTCACAAGGACACTTGCTCAACTATGTTCATAGAAGATTCACTTGTAATACAACAAAAACTGGAAACAACTGAAGAATGGATAATAAAAATGACAGTAATATGATATCTCACACATATATTACATATATTATAAAATATGATGAACTAAATGAATTTCTAGCTTAGTCCTATCATCTACTCCCCCMAAAAATATCTTTTCTCTTTGTATATATTTTTGAGTAAAACTAAGATTTAATGAAATTGGCAAATTATTTGAATCAACACCAAACAGAAGATGTAAATGGTAAAAACACTGATAAAAGATATCAAATATCATGGGTTATTAAAAAAGTAAATATAAAAGCCATAATAATAGTATTGGAGTGGCTTCAAAAATGGAAAAAAGTCCACATAGAGAACATCAAATTCTGTCAGTGATTCAAAATACTCTAATTCTAATGCCAACTGTGGAAATACTACTTGGCTCAGTGGATTTCAAAACACTTTTACAGTAACAAATACAGGGAGAGATTTCATTAGCCTAAGACCAGGCATTCTATTCCTAGGTAATTATTTACATGAAATGAAAATATACCAGAAGAAGGAGTGTAGGAGAAGTATAGGCTATAGGTAAATATTTGCAATAGATTTATTCAAAATCATCAAGAAAAATGTCCAAGTACCTACTAATGATAAATCATAGAACAGCCTCATATTGGTAATTGAATAACAATTATGAATACATTTAGTGAATTATTTAATTATATATAATTGTATATTTATACAATTGTATGAAATTTATTATATATATATATATATATATATATATATATATTCAGAGTAGAAACACTTTGAAAAAATAAAACTGCTTCATTAGTCATTTAGGAAAAAGAGGAGGGCATTAAATAGTCAAATATGTAGAGTTTTAAAATTATGAGAATGAGATGATCCATGTTGCTTGTGGTGATGGTATACAATTATGTACAATTAGAGTTGTACAACATTTCTTTGAGATATGTTAATTAATCTGCCCTCAATGTTGCTTTGTAGCCCAGGATGGCTTTGAGTTCCTGTGTCTATCTGCATAGTGCCGAGATTAGTTTGGTTTGGTTGTTTATTTATATATGGATTTATTAATTTATCTATTTATTTGTTTATTTATATTTACTTATTTTTTATGGTAAAAAAATTACATTATCTTTTTAGAGAAGATTGGAATCATAGTACACAAACCCAATGATATAATGGTCAAAGAAAGGCTAGTGTAGCAGATCATCCTCTTTGTCATCTCACACCAAGCAAGGACACATCTCATACTTAAGGACAACTTCCACAGAAACCACTCCTGCTGGGTTGCCTTGTCTTAAAACTCAGTAATAGCAAGTTTGCTTTTGAATAAAATCCCATCCACTCTAAASTCCTTTCTTATTATGTGAACTCTTTTTGGGTTCTGTATTAATGACATCAGATGTCAGGATGCAGGAAACATGAATACATAAAGGTTCATTCAGCCACTTAAAGAGTAGTGCAATTGTGATTCCTCTGGGTTGCCCAGTCTGGCTTTCTAGCGATTGGTCTAGAAAACTGGAAATACAGGCCCATAGGGTAATAGGAAGATTAACACTCTCATCATTTAATTTTGAAATTTAAACACTAGTGTAGTTATTAAAAGCAATTAAAAGTGGAAGTGAGTTTTGCCCACTAAGTCAAAGTGAACATTATTTTTATCTTATATTATTATTATTTATCTGATGCTATATAGGGTAGCATTGTAGTAAAAAGAGACGGCTTTACTGCTTTTTAACCAATTTGTAAATTCCTTCATTTGAAACTATGAGCAGTGGTTCAATTATGTCCAGAACCAGTTACCAGTTGACAGAAAGAAGCAGATACAGTGTGACAAGATGTCATGTATTTAAAAACTAAAGAAAACTACTTACTTCATTTGTCAGTTTTACTCTAATTTGAGAAACGTGGGTTTGTCAAAATCCTGGCAGCATTGTGGTTGTGAATCCCTCTACTGAGAGAGACCACTCACTCTTCCCTCCCACCTCACCCTTTCGAGAGAACACAAAAAGACCGAGCAGGTTTGGAGTAGCTTGTTAGACTTGTTAGATTTCTCTGAATGTTTATTTTCACCAATATTCAAACGTGTGAATATAAAAAGTTAATGTTTTAGAAAACAGTTTGCCTTTATTTTTTATAGCATGCATGCATTTTTATATCAATCTGTTTCAAAGTGAGGCATATTTTATCCAGAAATGGTATATTTTGAAGAATAAGGTGTTGGTCAATCATATTTTATTATTTTCTACCAAGCAACTATCCTTTAAGTAATCATCCCTTAAAAGACTTGTGAAATACATAATCAAAGCTCTGTGTATTTCTATTAAATTAAGCAAGGAAAATTTACTGAATGTTGAAAAATTAGTTGAGTTATAGGTTTGTTTTTTAATTCAAACCCATAGTGATTATGAGTTTGTAACAGAAGCAATTTCTATAATAGCGATATTTTTGCTTATATTGCTGGATGCACATGTGGATATATTAAAGCTTATTCTTTTCCTTTGGCTTTTATTTGCTTATCAAAACAAACAAGCACTTTAGAGAACAGTCAAGTGTTTTGATTATTAAGTTTTCTGACTAAAATTAGTCATCAAAGACATATTAAATATAAAAGACTTTATAAAGTTAGCCCTGGAGATGTAGTAAAATTTCAAGCATTTTCTATCTAACATTCAAATAGAAAACTGTTTGCATTCTAAATAAAAGGGAACAACAAGAAAAAAAGACAGAAAACCTGATAGAATCAGCTTCCTATAATGTAGAAGCCTTCTTCCTAATAGAAGGGTATATTTTTTTATCATGGTCATATGTATCTGATTAGATGTAAATAGGTTTTGTAAATTATAGAAATATGTTTTAATTACTGCAAAGGAACAGTGATGGATGTGAACATGTTAAATGTATTTTGATCCTGAGCCTTGTTAACAGTACTAGTGTAACATTTTAGTATTCGATCTGCCTGTTAAAAATGTTCTTGTAGTCATTGAAGTACTCTCCTGCCACTCCTTCTCACAAAGGGTTCTGGAGCTTGGTCACTCAAACTTTATCCTGCTTCTAGACTCTCCACCATAGTTTTCCAAACATGATGAACATAGCCTCAGTGGCTTTTCGTATTCACTTTGCACATCTCTTCTTGGCAAATATTTTGTCTTTGTGCCACTGGCCTGGGTTTCTGAGAGAGCACATTTTCTCCCTTCATGTTTACTTTTGGGGATTATTGTAGGAAGTAAGTGAGAAAAGTTTAGTGGCATTTCAGTACAAACTTTATGACGGCCTAAACATTCAGCTGACATGTAATTTTCAGTCATTTTCAGCTGTGAAATGGTTGAGTTTTGGCTTCACATTTCTCAAAAAGCAAGAAAACTTCTCTACTTCCTAGGGAAATACAGTAGGCAATCCACAGGAATGAAGTTTCCTTTCATATATATGAGTGTGTGTGTATGTACATGTATATGTGTATATATACATATATATGTATATATACACACATATATTTTATATAAAACCGTTCAGAATTCTTGCTTTGAAATCTAGATGCAGAACCTATGAAGTTCTAGAATACACATGACCATTAACTTAGACTGACTAGTAGCAGAACTGTGAACACATTTTTAATTGTGCATTTTTAATTGTGTACTGTAATATCATTAATGTAGTATTAGAATAAACCTGGAAACTGAGATAGCATATTCTTAGGGAGATGACTGTTAGTGTGTCACACATAAGACTTCAAAATACTTACTGTTAGATATCTGCATATATCTTCCATATTCTTCTGTTCCAATGGATACCATAACAGAAAATAAGGTTATCAAGGAAAGGAGTAACACCTTGTAGATGTTTCCAAACCCTTCATCCTTCTCCATAGCATCTTTTTTACATCTAAATTGTTTACAAAGAAAATATTTATGAAATGTTGACCATTCTATCCAATTTACAGGAAGAATAAACAGATAAATACACAAATAAATAAAAACAATCATGCAGCATAACTGATTAGTATCCAAACTGAAAGAAGATAAAAGATTCAAAGAAATTAGAGATTAGTGAAATCTTATTTAGTGATTTATTACTGCAGACAGCAAGTGGTGTATAATATTTAAGATCTGGGCATTGGATTCTACATGCAAAGTTTTAATTTTCAGCTCTATTGATAAATTGATTTCTCAGAGAGAACAGATTTGTTACCTGCCTTGAGTCTAAGTATCCTTTCCTGTCAGAAGGAGGGTGATTAGTGCTTACTCCTATAAAAAGATTAGGAATATAATGCTAAATTATTTTAGACAATATAGAAATACTACTCCATAACCTGATGACTGTCCTCGAATAAAATATTGCTAATTAATAACTATACATTAATAATACAAAAAGATATGCAAGTCTTTTGCCCTCATTTATGATTTTGATAGCAAATATGGAACTTCAAGAGCCACTTTAATTCCTGTAGATTAACTTCAAGTTAAAGATTATTAAGTTCCTAAAATGTGTGCAACACTTTCTGATATGCTATGTGGGACCAAATAAGGCATATGTTCCTAGACTGATCTGAAGCAGAGTTTACTCTCCTTCAAAATATATATCAGTGGTTCTCAATCACTATATAGAAGCAACTAAATAATTTTGTGGTTGGGGGTCATCAAAGCATGAAAAGTTGTATTAAAGGGTTATAGAATTTGGAAGGTTGAGAACCACTGATTTATGAAATGAAAACAAGTATTTGGTCTTCAAAGGAGAAAGGAATGAAAAAGAGAAATTAAGGACAAGCTCTTTAAGTAAAATAACTGGGCCTGATTCTTGCTCAGCAACTTATTCTCAATGAGACTTTGGTCTCATTTTTCCCATGTGTTGAGTAGAGATAAAATATAACTCCTAGGTCACAGGAACATTAGAAGGATTAACCAGAAAATATTCGTGATGGTACAATGCAGTATCTGCTATATAACTGTTGCCAAAATGTTAGCTGATTTGTTTCATGAGACCTCTGTTTCCATGCTTGATTATGAACAATTGAAAGTATGCTTCTAACATCTACTAGGCTAGAATGTGTCAAAAGTCAGACTAGATAAAAGTATAAATAAGGATTTGAAAGAAACTTTTGTGTGGATAAACTTGAGTAGAAGAGTATGGAATGCAGGATATGATTGAGCATTCTCTGGGACAGTCAGAGATTAACAAACCCGTGGATACTGAGAACCCGTACTTTCATACATTTAGGAAATATTATCTTTCATTTACCCTTCTGACACACCATGGCAGTGTTCAAGACAACTGTAAAACCATCATTAGTAATGCAAAAGACACTTTGTTTTTTTTTCTTTTTTTTATTGGATATATTCTTTATTTACATTTCATTTCCCTATTTCTGGTTTCCCTGCCCCCCAGATTCCCATATGTCTTTCTCCCTCCCCTTGTTCCCCTATTCACACCTTCCCACTTACCTGTTCTGGTATTCCCCTGCATTGCTGCATTGGGCCTTTCCAGAACCTGGGTCCACTTTTTCCTTCTTGTTGGACAGTATTTGATATGTGGATTGTGTCTATGGTGTTCCAAGATTCTAGGCTAATATCCACTTATCAGTGAGTGCATGCCATGTGTATTCTTTTGAGACT
>BDUI01003635.1:42684-57476 GCA_002335545.1 Apodemus speciosus
TTTTTTTTTTTTTTTTTTTTTTTTTTGAGACAGGATCTCTCCATAGCTGAGGGGAGGATGAACTTTAGGATGATCCCTTATCTCCACTTCCCAAGCACTGGGGCTAGAGATGTTATATTATGCTGAGATCAAACCCAGGACCTTTAGCATGCTAACTAAACCACATYCTTTCCCCATGCTAACTTGAAGCTAGAAGTTACATTCTCACAGAACTGCCACAGGAGCAACTGAGGAGCAAACAAGATGCTTCTGTGTGCTCAGCGCTAGGCATAATTAGCCTTAATGTTGCCCTTCTCTCCAGCCTCAGCACTACCACTGCCTGGACCTGGAGGTGGTTAGAAGCCCCTCAGTATGTCCTGTGTCCAGGTTGGAAAGGCGCATGACCCTTTCTGCAGCTTCTCTGGAGAAGCAGCAAAGGTGGCTCTCAGGTCTTGCCAGGAGACACAACCTTCCTAGTCTGTCGCCCAGTGCATTTGCCCCTTCACATGGGAAGTACCAATATTCCTCATTAAGACATAGTCTCTGCTGAGGTAGAAGACTCAGCGCAGGGAGGACTGCGTCTCTGTTGGTCCCAGGTCTCTAGAGGTAAGCAGGATCCTGGTAGGGAGGGTACTTCCTGGTGTGACTGTGGTTTTACTGTAAGAGTTATACATGCAGAGACAATGTATTATTTTCTAATTTTGAAAAGAACTCCCATTCTTTTGCTTATTATAGAAAACAATGGAAGTTCATGACCAAAGAAACCAGACAAGCAACAAGAAAAAAAATAGAAAATAGAAATCCCTCACAATTCCACTTACCCCAAAGCAGTCACTGTTAATCTTGAGGGTGACACTTTGAGCCTCCGTCTGGGGTAGGTAGGAATGTATGGAGGTGTGTACGCACACGTTCCTGCTGGGAAGGAAACCCAGGCTCGTATACATGCTGGTCAGCTGCCACAGCGCAGCACTCACCTGCCCGCCTCCTTTAATAGAGTGGAATCCACCTTGCTATATTTCCACGTGCCGTGGGGTGATTAAAATATGAAGGGGATAATAATTTATTTTGAAGATAGCACATATCAAAAATTCTGTCACTCTACCAGTACATAGAGGAGTTTGCCTCACCCCTTCTTTTCTGACCCCTTTCCCTCTCTCTCTTCCTCATGCTGTCTGTACTTCAAGAATGGGTGGGAGTGAAAAGCGGGAGTGGTGTCAGAGCCTCACAGACCCCTGTCCCTCAGGAACCCAACGCCAACAGTGTGGCCTGGAACACTCAGTGTGAGGACATGCTCTGCTTCTCCGGGGGAGGCCACCTCAACATCAAGGCCAGCACCTTCCCAGTGCACCAGCAGAAGCTGCAGGGCTTCGTGGTCGGCTACAACGGCTCCAAGATCTTCTGCCTTCATGTCTTCTCTATGTCTGCCGTGGAGGTGCCACAGGTGATCCTAGGACACAGAAACAGAATGCTCAGGCCCTGAACCTGGTGCTAAGAGCAGAAAAGAGGAGGAGGGGGAGGGGGAGGGGGAGGGGAGGAGGGAAGTGTGGAATCTGATATCTCAAGGTGCTATGGACTTGTGCGTTTGTATATAGCCATGCGTTTCTGGACAAATAGATCAGTCCCGTTGTCTTCTTAGTCAGGGTTTCTATTGTTGTAATGAGAAACTGTGACCAAAAAAGCAGGCTGGGGAGGAGAGGGTTTATTCCGCTTGTGGTTCCACATAGGAGTCCATCACTGAAGGAAGTCGGGACAGGAACTCCAACCAGGAAGGAACCTGGAGCCAGGAACTGTGGAGGGGTGCTTCTTAAAGGCTAGCTCCCCATGACTTGCTCAGCTTGATTTCTTACAGAGCCCAGGACCACCAGCGTAGCAGTGGCCCCACCCACAATGGGCTAGGCCCTCCCCCATCAATTATTAAGAAAATGCTATACAGGCTAGCCCTCAGCCTGATTTTATAGAGGCATCTTTTTCAATGGAGGTTTCCTCCTCTCAGGTTGACATAAATCTAGGCAAGACTCGCATTGGCCCTCTTTTCTTTCTGATCCCCTTCCTGCTGCACCGTGTTAGCAATATTCAGTACTGTGTGGGTAGCAAATCCAACAGGTGGATGTGTAAGTGTGTGAGTGGTAATGCTGTGTGAGAGGAGAATAGGTAGAGTGGGCACTGAGGAGTGGGACCCAGAGATGGCACAGGGGGCCCTGCATAGTCTCCTGAAGACAGAGGAGGCCAGGTAGAAACCACAGGATAGGGAGGGAAGAAACAGACAGGAGGACCCAGACAGCACCCTTGGTAGCTGACCTAGTTATAGCTGCCCTAGCTGCCTGTCTGCTTGTCCCTAAAGTGAGAGACATTCTCTGTAGTACTGTCATAAAAACAAGGCAAACACTAGGGAGAAACTTGAACCACAACATCCTATCTTTAAGAGGATATTTTATTTTTTTAAAAATGTGTGCATATGTGCATATATACATATGTGTGGTGCACATGGTGGACAGAAGAGGGCATCAGATTCCCTGGAGCTGGAGTTTGCGTGTTGCGACCCATCTCACGTGGGTGCTGAGAATATGATATGGGTCCTYGCTTAACCATGGAACCCTCCCTCCAGACCGCAGACTGTTATTGTACTGACTGTACTGACCGTGGACCAAAAGCAAGAGACGCAATGGAGCTTCTTGTCACATTGTGCCACTGTCTATTTTAAAGTGTGTTCAAGTCTGTGTGTGTGAGCGCCTGTGACTGTGAAGGTCCCAGGACAACTTTTGGCATTGTTTCTTCCATTGTTGGTTCTGAAGGTTGGACTCAGGTTGTCACACTTGTGCAGCAAAGTACTTTTACCTTTTCAGCCGTCTTGCCAGCTCCTGTGCTGTCTTCTTTTAACATGACATGTAGCTAGTCCAGGCCCACCCCGCTGACAGATTACTGACTAGTGATCTGACCTAGTGGTGTGGCTCATCCCCATAACTCAACACTTGGAGGGGGGAGCCAGAGGAGTTCACGTTTAAAGGGCAGCCTGGGGTGCATCACAATGCTTTTTCTTAAGACAAAAAAACAAACCAACAATCCAAAACAAACACCATTAACAACAAAAACAATTGCCAAAACCAAACGCCCCACTCACTGATCTGGCCCTTCGCTCATCAGTCTCCTGGAAATGTCGTGCGATGTCAGTGAGTACACTTTACCAGAGTTTTCAAACAGCCAGACAATCGTCGGCTCACATCTGTGCGTGAGTACCTTCCTGCCTCAAGTTCCCGTGCCCCAGTCCCCTGCTGTGTATCCAGCTTTGTCGTGAGTGCAGCTCCTCTATCACATGATAGCCCATGCCCATAGCTTTTTGCTCCGCAAATAGTGGGTATCTTCCTTGTGTATGTCCTGACTTAGTATAAATTACAAGAACTGAAATTGCTGGGCCAGAGGCCTTATGCATTGAAAGATGGTCATATGTTCTAGACTGCCTTTCCTTTAGAATGCTCTGTTAGTCTGCCTGCCTGCATACGCCTGGCCTACAGACTCTGCCTTCTTCTTCCTGGAGCCATGGAAGCCCTTGTCACTTGTTGCTGCAGGGGTTTACTGCAGCATTGTCCACACCCATCAGCTCCTGCTCCACACGGAGCAGTCAAGCAGTGGCAGTGAGTTCTGATGGGAATGAACAGTGGAAAAAGAGAGAGCACGCGGGATGGGAACAGGGCGGTGTGTGGTGGCAGCTGAGGACAGCCTGCCTGCTTGACTCTCTCCTCGCTGTCCTTATCTGCTCCCCAGCAGCATCCTAAACCCAAGCACCACATCTGCTGGGAGCCCACTCTTCCTCATCTCTGCCAAACAGGCTTTGCTTATTAAAAGGTTTTCTCCCCAGACTGCCATCCTAACCTCAAAAATAAATGCAGTTGCTGCTCCCTGATTCTGGCTAGCCAAGGGGAGCCAGAGGGGCTGCCAGGGCTCCTTCTGCCAGAGCCTCAAGAGTCAGTAGTCAAAGTCTCTGTTGGTTGCAGCCGGCCTTCCTGCTGATGGAGCAGGCCAGAGCTGCCAAGCATTGAGAAAGGCGATCTGGAGACAAAGGCTGTTTATCTGTCGCCTTCCTCTAGTCTTCTTGTGGTTTGGGCCTCCAGACCAGGCAAAAAACCCAGTTTTGCTCTTGGGATTTTTGGTTTCCTTTCGAAATTTGTATCATCTTGTGCAAGAACTGGTGTGTCCGAGCTGCCAAGTGGGGCAGTAAACCTGAGTCGTGCTCCATGACATCATGCTTGGAATACAGCAGCCAGATCAGGGCTTGCGCAGAGGGACTGGTCCATTAGTATGTTTTCCAAATCCTCATTCTGGTTGTACCTCTCTGCTGTACAATCAGCTCATCTTGTGCGGCATTTTCATGTTCCCTTGTCATCAGGGAGTCGGTTGTCGCAGGAAGTTCTGCAGGTTGGGAAAAGGAGCCCTGGTTTTGGATTCCGATTCTGTAACCTGATCCAACTGCTTCCTGAACACCACATCTTCGTCAGGCCTCAGTTCTTTTCTGTGTAATAGGATCATTGGTTTTCGGTTTGGTTTGGTTGAGACAGGCACTTGCTGTGTTGCTCACACTAGTTCTGAACTCCAGAGCTAAAGTGATCCTCCCCAGGGCAGCTGAGACGCCAGGCTTTGCCACTGTGAAATGGGGTTAATTATACCCAGGTTCAGGTTTTGCCTGCCCCAATTCCTGTTATTATCCCTTCTTATTACAGACAGTCGTAACATAGCAAAAGCCACACACACACACACACACACACACACACACACACACACACACATGACAGAAAGGAGCACAGGACCAAGAATATCAGGTCACCTCTTGCTCTAGCCTCAGGTTCTTAATTTGTTAGGTCTGTGTCCTCAGGCAAGTCAGATCTCCTCCAGGAGTGTCCCTCTCCTGGGGTGTTATCAAAGATAATAACACCTCCTTACTGTTTGGACAACTGCAACAGTCTGTATAGCCTTAAAAAAAAAAAAAGGAGTTGTTAGGGAATACTTGTAGATTCTAGGCAGCTTGGTCTTGAGGGGAGAGTTGGTCTTCAGCACCAGAGACCTCAGAGACTTGTCCTCAGAGCTTCCTGGGCTGTCTGGAGCAAACTCCATATCTGTGCCCTGTTCAGGCATAGTCTCTTTGAGAAGAGGCCATCCCAGATCTCTCTCCCTTTTGGTCAATTAACTTGTTCCTTTTGCCTGGGTGGAGGGACTGCTGGACTAGACTAGAACCCTGCTGCTGCCGCAGTCTGGGCAGGGCTTCACCCCAGAGACCCACATGGAGCACAGCACAAGATTATCTACACAGAGGCCAAGGACACTCCTGCTCTTGAGGCATGAGGAGACTTTCCAGGAGGGACCTGTTAACAGAGCTTTAAAAAGCCAAGTAGGCATTTCCATGGGGGTGAGGTGGGAGGGTGGGCAGGGCAGATCTTCCCAGAGAAGGTGATATATTAGAGTTATGTAGACCTAGGGAAGAGGAAGGCAGTTGACAGCCAAGGTGTGTGATGAGAGCTCAGCAGGAGGGTGGCAGGAAAGAAGGTGCCCAGGTGGGCCAGGGCAAGGCACAAAGATGCTGATCTGTGAAGTTTGATAGGTGTTTCTGGTGATGTCACTGTGAACATCTGGTTGTAGTCTGACTCTTCCACTACTCTGAACAGACTATTCTCTCTCTCCTCAAAACCCTGCAGTCTGCTCCGATGTACCAGTATCTTGATAGGAAGATGTTCAAAGAAGCATACCAAATCGCTTGCTTGGGAGTGACAGACGCTGATTGGCGTGAGCTGGCCATGGAAGCCCTAGAAGGACTAGAGTTTGAGACGGCAAAGAAGGTAAGGATTTAGTGAGCCAGAGTTTGGTCCTTGCAAGTGTCCCTTGAGGCAGAAGGGTCCTGGTAACACCAAAGGAGTAGAGACCAGCTCTAATGGACTTGAAGTCTCCTCAGTCACCCCTTTCACAGTGGCAGTAACACCCTTCCCAGGGTTGTTTCTCTGGAGGGTTCTTGCAGAGTAGGCCCTGTTCTCAGGAAGCTGGGAAGATCTAAGCAGATAAAGCCAGTAAAACGTCTGGTTGATTCTGGCTGTCTTGGTAGCAATAATTTATGTAAAGAACCTAGATAAAGCCTGTATGTGGCAGCCATTTATTAATCAAGAGTCTCAGGCTGGGCTTAAGCACCAGTCATTTCTCACACCACCGTTGTTCTTGGCATTGGCTTAGTGCAAAGGAGATGGTCAGGCTCTCTGGTTCCCACAGCAGACAGTGTGGTAGTGTTCCACACCCTCTTGGCATGACTCATAGTGTGACTTCTAGTGTAGCCAAAAAAGCTAAAGAAATGGTCAAAAACATTTAACCTTTCCTAGACTTAGGAGTGCCCATCTGAATAGAGCAAGGGAGAAGAAGGATGGCTTCCAGCCTCTCCTGTCCTCTTTCCCTGCTTTCTCTCCCATAGCCAAGTGGAGAGTCTCCTTTTGCCCAGGCTACTGATACTGAAGTACTTGCAGACAAATGTGGTGCCTGCCTCCTGTCAAACAGGACCATTGAACCAGAGCACACTTCAGAGCTGGGCTTTTCCCCAGCCTTTTCTCTCAGCCTGACTTCTCTACCTCGTCTTTGAAAATGCATAGCGCTCTTCCTCTATTTTGTACTCACCTTGACGCCTCCCCAGGCCTGGTAAAGAGTTTGGAGAAGCTGTGCAAATGCCAACCATGTCACATAGAGTTGGAGGTGTCCCTGCTCAGTGGTAGAGCATTGGCTAGCATGCACAGGGCCCTGTTTCAACACAGCACGTGAAGAAGAGTAAAGCTACCCAATAATTACCTACATGTTTTTAGATCAGATAAGCATTGGGAAGTATTAGACTAGASCTTTGGGAATTCAGAAGAAATGGGGAGTTCCTTCTCTTACCCCACCTAGAAAYGCAAGCCTGTCAGGAATACTAAAAGGTTTTCAGGATATCTCTGGTCTATAGCTGGAAATAAAGTTACGTTCCCTCTAGATAGTTACCCCTTCATTCCTAGAGCCCGAGAGCCAGCTCATGTTAGTACTGCCCTGTACTGGAGCACGTGGCCTCTGAGTCACTGAGCGTATGTCCAGAGAAAGGGAACTGAAGCTGGGCTACAACCTTCTATTCATGTCATACCCTGCCTTGCATCCCAGAACACTTGAATAGACATGATCATATCAAAGCACTGGGTTCTTTGTTAGAGTGGTATTTCTTTAGTTATTTTACCTGACAAATGAAAATTGTGTGTATATTTCTTGTGGGTAGCATAATATTTAGAAAAGTCATAGAGCTTTGAACACAGACCTTGACTGATGTTTTGTCTTAATCCTGAATCCTTGGCTTTCCTCTCCCCTGGGTACCAGTTATTCAGGACTCAGACTTGTGGAAGGAGGGGCCTGGCCTAGAAGGTACCCCCACTAGATGGCACAGGAGAGCTTCTTAGTGCTGCCAGCTGCATCTGCTCCCTGCTTCCCACTTCCCTCWGTGGAAGTTATTCACAGTCTTGTGACTGACCACTCCAAATAGCACCCTCAATCTGCGGTATATCAAGGCTGAAAGATGTCAGTGACAGACTTATCAAGTTCAAGAATCCAGTGCTCAGAACCAGAAAGACCGTTGGAGAGGCATCATTTGCTTGCCTGACCACAAAGAACGTTGCTGGAGCCCATTCACAGGGAGGAAATAGCTCAAGGTCCTGTTGGGCTGAGACCTGAGTCTTTTTCCTACTCTGCCCATTACCAGGGACCTACTGTGTACATGGCTCAAGAAACACAAATCAGGATGGCAGNGCAAGCCTGTCAGGAATACTAAAAGGTTTTCAGGATATCTCTGGTCTATAGCTGGAAATAAAGTTACGTTCCCTCTAGATAGTTACCCCTTCATTCCTAGAGCCCGAGAGCCAGCTCATGTTAGTACTGCCCTGTACTGGAGCACGTGGCCTCTGAGTCACTGAGCGTATGTCCAGAGAAAGGGAACTGAAGCTGGGCTACAACCTTCTATTCATGTCATACCCTGCCTTGCATCCCAGAACACTTGAATAGACATGATCATATCAAAGCACTGGGTTCTTTGTTAGAGTGGTATTTCTTTAGTTATTTTACCTGACAAATGAAAATTGTGTGTATATTTCTTGTGGGTAGCATAATATTTAGAAAAGTCATAGAGCTTTGAACACAGACCTTGACTGATGTTTTGTCTTAATCCTGAATCCTTGGCTTTCCTCTCCCCTGGGTACCAGTTATTCAGGACTCAGACTTGTGGAAGGAGGGGCCTGGCCTAGAAGGTACCCCCACTAGATGGCACAGGAGAGCTTCTTAGTGCTGCCAGCTGCATCTGCTCCCTGCTTCCCACTTCCCTCWGTGGAAGTTATTCACAGTCTTGTGACTGACCACTCCAAATAGCACCCTCAATCTGCGGTATATCAAGGCTGAAAGATGTCAGTGACAGACTTATCAAGTTCAAGAATCCAGTGCTCAGAACCAGAAAGACCGTTGGAGAGGCATCATTTGCTTGCCTGACCACAAAGAACGTTGCTGGAGCCCATTCACAGGGAGGAAATAGCTCAAGGTCCTGTTGGGCTGAGACCTGAGTCTTTTTCCTACTCTGCCCATTACCAGGGACCTACTGTGTACATGGCTCAAGAAACACAAATCAGGATGGCAGYTGTTCCTTTTGTTCACACTGCCTGATTGAAGAGTTCCTCAGGAAAAGCCAAGTCYTGGGTCCTATGCASTGTGCCTGTCACTCCAGCTTCTTAGCAGGCTGCGGCAGGAAGATCCTGTGAGCACAGCCGTTCAAGGCCAGCCTAGGCAACATAGTAAGTCCCTGTTTCAGAAAGAAAGCCACTTGCCAGGTCCCTCCTGGGCAGTGCTTTGCCTAATCCTGCGGTCTGCCACTGCTCATGCTCAGACAGGAAGTGCCGTCCCTAGGGTATCTGCCTCGTACTTGGGCAGCTCTTGGCTCAGGGAGATTTAGCTCTCTGCTTAATCTGCCAAGCATCCCATTTCTACTGTGAACCCCTGAACTAGGGACGGGGACAGAGGCCAAGTGAAATTCCTGTGTCCCCAGCCTTTGAATAGATCCTGGCCCTGTAGGGTAGGATGAAATCAGCCTGCGGCCATCTGTGAGGCAGCGGGGAACTGGATGGCTCGATCACTTCTTCCAGCATAGAGGGTGCCTAGCAGTGGCCAAGGGCTGCGCTTTCTAAACCACAGTGGCCCAGAAACCGCTGCTCTGGGCGTGTGTCAGTCCATCTCACATGTACAACACAGAAAGCACAGCAGAGCACACAGAGGTTCAGTTTGCCTAAGTCTCTCGTGGTCCTTGACAGTAGCAAAAGGCACTTCACTGGCCCTAGTCTGCCTGGCCCTCACAACCTTCTAGAAATCCATGCATCAGAAATCTCTACCCAGCTGGGAGTCCAAGCAGAGGACGCACATTCAGGACTAACATGCAAGTTTACTTTCTAGCGACCAGGAGATTATTCCCTGCCATCCTCCTTGAGAACTGCTCTTTCCTGAGCCCTTTCCTCCTCTCCCTATGTACCCTGTGTGTATAGCACCATTGAGTTAGCAGAGCTGTCTGCTGCTTCCCATCTAAATCACAGGGAGAAGCGTGCAGGCTCTTGTCTCTGTGTCTTGCCTACTCTGCAGATGCCATTGACTGGAATCAGCCCGGCTTGCCTTTCCATTATGAGCAGTGTCTGGCAAGGGGTTCCACTGTAGTCTACAGGATCACAGTTCTGTTTTACCTAATCCCAAAATGATTGATGCTCCCAGGACTTCTTTACAGTTCTTTGTAAGGACTAATCCTTGAGATGAAGACAGGCTGAGCCTCTCCGGGTGGCACACCTCCCAAGCACACAATGATGAATCGAGCTTCCCCTTCACCCCCCTGCTTGCTGGCTCTCTTTCTAGAGCTTGGTGTGTCCCACCCCCATCAGCCTGTGGAGAACAAGAAGGCAGCTGACTCTATTCTTATTCCTTTCCCATAGGCCTTCACCAGAGTCCAGGACCTTCGATACCTAGAACTGATCAGCAGTATCGAGGTAACTGATGAACGGGTCTTCCATCACAGGATGCAGTGGTCAGTAATCACGAGGACATGTGGACGCAGGCCCTGCAGCCTGTTCTAGAGGATAGAATGTCTACATAGAGGCCACACCCGATTACTCACTTAGTAGTTGAATGAGGGAGGTTTGGGTCTCTCTAAGCTTTGGCTCCTTGTTCCTAAGATGGGATCTCTGCAGTAGGCAGTGGTGATGCTCACCTTTCATTCAGTACTCAGGAGGCAGAGGCAGATGGATCTGAGTTCAAGGCCAGCCTGGGCTACAGAGTGAGTTCCAGGACAACCAGGGCTACACAGAGAAACTTTGTTGCAAAAATCCAATATGGGGGTCTGTCCTTCTCTAGTACTGCTGTAAGACAGTTAGACTCTTAGAGCCTAGTATACCCTTCTGGAATGAGTAGCTGTTGCTATTTTCCTGGACACAAGTAATCTGCCAGGAAAGAAAGCATTTCCCAAATGTCCCCAGCACGGTCTACTAAGGAGTCCTCCTGCCCAGAAGGCCTGCGGTAGGCTAAAGAATCTGGTCTGACTGCACCACTTATGGGTGATGGAAGACGCTATTTTTAATTTCTGTGTATCTCAGTGCTGTCTGACTGTCTATAAAAAAGGCACACACATTTCTTTCTCCCGAACAGATTTATTGTGAGGCTAAGGGAATGTGAGACACACTGGAGCGCCCAGATGGAAGCAGCAAAGGAGCTGAAAATGCCCCTCTAACTCAGTTCAGCAGAGTAAAGGCTTATCGTGGGCCTCGGCCCCATGCGGGTGGGGAGGGCAGGGGCAGCAAGCGGGGCGGAGCCAAGGGAGACTACAATGTGATAGCTGCTGTTCACTGAGTCTGTTSGTGTGCAACCAAAGAATGCACAACACGCACAAGGTCCTCAGTGTGATGGACCAGGTGGCGTTGTCAGCCCAGTTCAGTGGGGGAGGAAGGAAAGTTAGGAGAAGGTGGGTCACACTCTCATGTTCAAAACCTCAGGGGAGGCCCAGGCAGTTCCCTTGCTTTCCCTGAGCTCTGCCACTTTTGCCTGGTGAGCCCTCCCTGCGTCCTCTACCCGGCCGATCATTGCTTGCCAGTCTCTTCCCACATAGGCGGGCAAGGGCTAGTTGGGTGCCATTGTCTCATGCTTCTGGCGCTTGGGGGTGATGCTTGGTGTTAGCCATTGCTACCCTTGAATCTTCGTCCAAAGCTGCAGAACATCACTTTTCTTTGCACAAAAGTAACTGGCCAGAGAGGAAGCTGACACTTATCACTTGCCATGTTAATTCAACCGTCTACCTTTGCTTATGATCTGTGAGCTGAGAATTGTGCTTAAGGAACTCTCTGGAGAAAAGAGTACTCAAGTGATCTCTTGTGACTGTCCTCAGGCCTCAGCTTCTGGATTCTGGGTAGCCAGCATCCACCAGGCAGCTGTGTGCCTCAGTGGGCCCTGTTGAATACCTGGGATGATCGCATATGGGTGGCAGGATAATCTGTGCATGTGGGCAGTCCTTTACAGACACGCTCTTCTGTGGCCCACACTCCCCACCACTGGCTCCTGTCTCCACACAGTAGTTTAAGTCACTCATAAGTTTTAGGTGTCAGCTTACTTGGTTGATTAGCTTGCACTGTGTGAAGGTTTAGAAATTATTTCTGTCAGTGGTGAGGCATGTTGTCTCCAGCTGCTGAAACTTCTACCAGCTTGTCGAGAGGTTTGATTCCATGTCTCATCTCCCTCCAGTGTGATGTACTTGATAGAAAACAAGCAAACGGCAACTGCCGGGGCTTGGGCTGAGTGCTGGCATGTGTTTACAAACTCTGGAGCTTTAGACTAACACGRGAGGAAGGTGTGGGCGTGCTTCAGTGTGCATGCACTTGCATGTACACATGTATGTGCACACCAGGTGTGTGTTAGGAACTATGCTTCAGAAGGTGGAATCATGGCTTGTGAAGAGTGAGCTTTGTGTGACCTTGACTGTGCCTGATTTGCATCTTACCTTCCTTCGCTGCAATGCTTGGTGCTGGGGTCACAAAGCAGTCGAATTCTCCTGTATAAAGTGGACATTAGTGCACACAGTGTCTTAGAGTTTCTGTTGCTATGATAAAAACATCCTAACCAAACTTGGAAAGGAAAGGGTTTACTTCAGCTTAAATTTCCACATCACAGCCCATCAATGAAGAAAGATGGGGCAGGAATCTGGAAACAGAAGCTGCAACTAAGACCATGAGGGGTGCGCTCMCCGGCTTGCTCCTCTGGCTTGCTCAGCCTGCTTTCTTATAGCACCAGGACCACCAGCCCTGGGGTGGCTCCACCCACAGTGGCCTGGACTTGCCACATCAATCAAGAGACAGGCCACAGGCTTACCCACAGGCCAACCTGGTGGGGTCATTTTCTCAATTGAGGAGCTTGTGCCAAGTTGACGTAAAACAAGGCAGCACACAGAGTATCTCCTCAACTCCTAGAAACAGGAGCATAGTTAGCTTGGCATCCATCTTGGTTGAAAATCCCAAACTTAGTCCTTGTTTGTCATCACTCTGGGTCACAGCTCTGCCACCCAGGTGTCGCGGCCTTGGAGAGCTTAACATGCGCGGGGGGGGGGGGNGGGGGGGGGGGGGGGGGGGGGGGGGGGGGGGGGGGGGGCAGGGGGCTCCCCAACTCTGACAGTGCACATTGTTCAAGTTATCCAGTGGTTGCTTTGGGCAAGCGTACAGGAAAACAATCCTGTGGAATTTCCACTGAGCAAACAAAGGTTTGCCTCTTGTTTGATCTTCAGTGGTCTGAAAAAGGAAAAAAATCTGCTTTTGTTGTTGAACATTCCCAATAGAGACCTAGGTGAGAGACATAGCAGGTCAGGAGCCAAGTGTAGGCTCCAGTAGGAAGACCCGGAATAGCCGCGGCCAGCCTTTGTACAGGCGGCTTCCTGCGAGGCTGGAAAGGCCATTTCCTGTGCTTCTAATTTTTCCAGGAGAGGAAGAAGAGGGGAGAGACCAACAATGACCTGTTTCTGGCAGATGTGTTTTCCTACCAGGGGAAGTTCCACGAAGCCGCCAAACTGTACAAGAGGAGCGGGCATGAGAACCTTGCCCTCGACATGTACACTGACCTCTGCATGTTTGAGTATGCCAAGGTAACCCACTTTGCCCTGGGCCCAGCCTGTTGCCAGCAGTTCCCAAGGCTCTGACCCACAGTTGCTTTAAGTCATGTATCCAAGAAATGATGGACCCAGAAAATGGGGATGAGTTGGGGGGGGGGTGCACACCTCTAATCCCCACCTCACGAGGCAGGCAGGTGATCTCTGTGAGTTTGCGGCCCACCTAGTCTACAGAGTGAGTTCCAGAACAGCTAGGAATACACAAGAAACCCTGTTTAAAAAACCCAAAAGTAARTAATAAATAAATTAGTTAATAAAATAAATTGAAATGGGAATGACAGGAAAAGGGTGGGCAGATTAATAAACAGGACCTGAATCTGGGTGTCAGAGGGACAGCACATTCAGAGCTCCTGTCCACAACAGCTGGGTGGGCTTTGAGCATGCCAGCATGATGCCGTCACCTGGTACTGAGGGCTCCACAGACTCCCTAAGACCTGCRTCAGGAGCCGCAAAGGCTTAGTGTTCTAAGTGACAAGCGATGCTACAAGGCAGGGTGCTGTGGGTCCCTGATGCCAGCACTCCCCAGGGAGCCTGCTCTGAGCAGCTGGAGTGCACAGTGCCTTACAGAGTATTCAGGAAGGTCCACTTTGCATCTGAAGGCGGCCCCTCAAGGTTAGTCCCTAGTTACTCTAGACTTCTGAAGGAGCTTGCTAGACACCGGAGCCCCACTAAAGAGCCAGCGTTCTCAGAGGTCGACCCTTAGCCTGCAGCAAGGCTTAAAGCCTAGGTGTGGAACAGCAAGGTTCTTCCACAAAGGGCCTTTGAGGCCCTCAAAATCCCGCGGAGTCCTCAAGTCCTAGCCACAGCATTCAGTGGCTGTTACTGCTAATCACCTAGTTTACAAGTCCCAAGTAGGACAGCTTCCCATTCCTCTGTGTGTGCGCCTAACCACAGCTAGTCTTGCTACCCGTCTGTTAGATCCTGCGGCTCCTTCATAGAAGGAGGGCTTTTCCTGGTCCCTGCCTTTCACACCTCAGATCTGGGCTTCAGGCTTCCTTAGCCATGCTCCCCCCACACACATCCAGCATTACATGAAATGCTCTTTCCACTTAAAAGGGACAGATCCTAGGAGCAGAATTTAGGTGTCTCAGCCTGCCAGCCTTGGTTGTTCCTTGAGACTAAGCCCTCAGAGCTGCTGGTGGGCCACTGTGGTGTGGTACAGCTGAAAATGCCCGCTTGGCAGCCAGAATGAAGTGTCTGGAACCCACACATCACCAGTGGGCGAAGACTCACAGAACCAAGCCCTTCCTGCTTCCTCATAGCAGAGCAGAGCAATAGCTCAGTGTAGTTCTGAGAATTGGACAGAACAATGCAAAACCCTAACATGCCATGCTGTAGTAAGGAGAGCTAGGCATGATAGTGCACACCTTCAATCTCAGCGTTCAGGAGGCAGAGGCAGGCAGAGCTCTGTGAGTTCAAGGCCAGCCTGGTCTACAAAAGTGAGTTGCAGGACAGCCAGGGCCACATAGAGAGACCCTGTCAAATACAATACAATACAATACAATACAATACAATACAATACAATACAATACAATACAATACAATACAATACGAAAACAGGAAGAAAGATGAGGAGTGTGATTGAATTAAATTACAAGTCCACATCCAAGGATGGATGTGC
>BDUI01003636.1:64054-75849 GCA_002335545.1 Apodemus speciosus
AAGGGAGTTAAGGGGGTAGTAGAGGCAGAGAAGGGCATAGAGAAGGAGAGAGTAGAGAAGTAGAGGCCAGCCATGACCATGTGGAGCGAGTGGGAAGCGAGGGGGTCCCAGAAGGGCCCAAGAGGGCAAGAGAGAACAAGAGGAGGATAAGAAGTTAAGAGACGAGACGAGAGAGACAAGAGGGAAAAGAGAGGGCAAGCAGCCCCTTTAATAGTGAGCCAGACCTACCTGGCTGTTGCCAGGTAACTGTGGGGTGGAGCTTCAGCAGAATCCTAACAAATACTCTTACTCCTGGGCCATGGATTTTCTTTTCTTCTTGTTTCACCCTAGAAGCAGTCATTAACATGTCTCAAAACACAAACAGCAACATACCTGGTTTCAATTAAAAAGCCCAACTTCCATTTTTTTTTAAAAACATGGTTTATGTCCTTAAGAAAAATATATAAAAGAAAGTCAAACAAAACAGACAAGCTAAATGCAAACCTGCTGATTTTGATATTTTATTTTGTAATGAATTGTCATTTTTCTAATGAGTTATAAACTTATTTCAAAATGAGATCATAAGTAGATGCTGCATTAAAATTACATTTTACTGAGCTCTAAATATGAGCTCTATCATGCTTAAATGATATGCCTATTATATAGATGTTTATCCTATGCTATTCTGGACAGTTTAGCATATGATTTCCTCTAGGAGAAGGTATGTTGTCTCCTATGCCCTTGTCTGATTTGAATCAGAAATAAAGAAGTACAGGGCCAACAGTGTCATATTCTGCCATCTTATTGTTTACTTTCTAAAATGTATATTTCCTTCACTCTTTCCATATATTGTCTTTAGGCCAGAGATATGAAAATATTCTTTGAAATTCAATACCAGTGAGATTTATTAAGAATGGCAAAATACTCTGAATTGAAATCAATGTCTCCCTCCGATAGCAAAATGGTGTCAGAGGTTTTCAGAATCTGACAGATCACCTGCCAAGGGCGACAACATTGGTCCACACCTCATGTGTTYTATGAGAACCACAGCCTTTGAAGGCAATATTTTATTTGCTAGACAAATTAGTTTTTTGAGTAGAGTTTATCAAATTAATATCAAAATTCTTAAAGCTGAAAATATTTATTTCAATAAAGAAGTGGAAATTTCAGAAACTAAAGACCTTTTTTAAAAGTCTGAAATTCTTTGCAAACCTGTATGCACACTGCATAAATATGGACCCTGGATCCTCCTGACTACTAAAGATGGAAACACAATTTGTTTCTCCATTATAGAGAATGACTATTCAGTCATTTCAAGGTCTAGACCCCCCTATTCTCTTATTAAGTTACTGTATATCTTTTGTATGAAACAATGTTTCACCAAAACATTTCCATGTGTATGATGTACCTTGATCATTTTCAGCTGCCATCCTCTCTCCCGTCCCCTCTTCCCCCTCCTCCTGATCTTCATCTTCCTACACAGCTCTCTCAAAGTCCAATTTCTAGAAGTAAGGTTCTCTGTCTCTTCACCTGGTTTCTTTCTTGGTGTTGTATGGATGTAATTATGTATAAACCATCTAGGGAGATGCAGTGGTCCATGTCTTCTGGGTACTGATGTCTATTCCAGCAAACCATGCTGATTCCACTCTGTTTTCTTCCATGGTTCCAACCATGATGGTATACTCATGAACCTTTGCCCAATCTCAGGCATGACCAGATACCTTGGCTATATTACAACTCATCATGGATATTTTGTGACCATTTTTTTCACCTTTCTGTTTTTCCCTGAGAGTAACCTTAGGTCTAGTCTGCTTGATTCTGTGTACGGGGCTATGGGAGAGTGTGGGAGACTGATATCCCAGGGTAAATACAGGACTGAGCAAGGAGAGTTGTCATTTGTCCAAATCTCCATACTCATCTTCTTCTTTCTCCATAGTTTAGATGAAGGTCTGTTTTAAGTGAATGCTTAGTTTCATTATGGTTCATGACTTTGACTCCTCCCTTTCAAACTGTCTGGATTTTTCTTCATGCTAAGCAATATTCATTTTCATGTGTGGAAACTCTTCCATACCATTACCCCTCTAACATCAGCTAAAATAAAGCTGGACACAGGAGTCATTAAGCCTTGCTCTTGATATAAAGAGAAATGGGACTCAGCAAGATGAACATGTTCTTTTTTTTGTAAGAACTTCAGCCTTGGGGCTGGGCTTGTAGCTCATGATAGACCACTGGCATAACATGTGCAGCCTTGGATTTTAAAGAATAGACTTCCCTAGAGTTTACTATGTAGCTAAGGATGACCTAGAGTTTTGGATCCTCCTGCCTGCTTTTCCTTAATGGAGAAACCTTCATCAGTGATTCTCAACTTTCCTAATGTTGCCAACCTTTTAATACAAATTCTCCATGTTGTGACCCTACTACCATCACTGCCATAAAATTATTTTACTGCTACTTTCATAACTGTAGTTGTACTACTGTTATGGATTCTAATGTAAATATCTGATACTCAGGATATCTGATATGCAACTCCCCCCATAGGGGTCATGACCACGGTTGAGAAGCACTGTCTTAATTGCCTGGATTACAAATATGCACCACTGCAATTTAGGGCTTCTTGCATTCTAGGCAAGCATTTATCCACCTGAGCTGCAACCCAAGACTGACTTTTAAAAACTCAAAAATCTCACCAAAAAAATTACCTGTGGGTTCTGAGATCAAACTTGAATGCTAGCACTTTCTTTTAAATGTATCTGGTCTTCCTCTAAATCAACACATCTGATAGTTCAATGAATGGAGGAGTGTGTACAATAGAAACAGTCCTAAGTACAGGGAGAAGATTGCCATGGGGAGAAATGGCAACCAAATGATGTGAGGTTAGCTTGGCTCACTATTACCAGAATCCTTTAAAATAAGACATTAGGCTGGTTAGAAAGAGGTATATTCCTTCCTCTAAAATGAACCCCTTCCTTCTCCAAGGTAACAACTGAGAGTCAGGTTAAAAAGAAACATTTCTATATTTCCAAATGCAGTCTGCGATATGGTTAGGATAGGACCATATTGTATCTATTTAAGGGTATCCTTAAGTGCAAGCCAATGTACTATAAACAAATGCTCATTTAGCATTTAGAATTGGACCTGGAAAAGACTGAGTCGGCTGTGGGGAGAGACAATCTGGATGAGGAAACAGGGGAACAAAGCTGTGGCTGGTGATATCATTGAAGGTGAGAAATGCTACCATCCAAAGAGCAAGACCTACTGGAAGCAGATCCCACCCCTGGTGGACTGCATTCTTGCGGGGTATACCACATCTCCAACACTGGAACTCAACAGCTCCCAGAAGATTCTGCAGAGATTTTTAATGGAAGGCCCGAACAAGATGGGGAATTCCTGTGCTTTGGACTGTGGCGCTGCCACTAGAAGGATCACTAAACTACTGCTCCTGCTGCTCTTTTGGGTGGTGGACATGGTGGATATGATGGAGGGCTTTCTGGACAAAGCCAAGATCTACATGGAGGAAGAGGGCAAGAAGATGAGAAACTACTTCTGGGGCTGCAGGATTTCAGCCCTGAGCCCAGCTCCTATGATGTGATCTGTATGTAGTGGGTGATAGGACACCTGATGGGTCAGCACCTGGCTGAGTTTCTGCACCCCTGAAAGCAGGGACTGCACTCCAATAGCATTATCATCATCAAAGACAACATGGCCCAGGAGGGTGTGATCTTGGACAATCTGGACAGTAGTGTATGCTGTGAACTGGAGGTGATCTGCTGGATCATCTGACATGTGGGCCTCAGCCTCCTGGCTGAGAACTCCAGGAGAACCTGCCAGATGAGAGTTACCTTGTCTACAGCTTCAGCCTGAGATGAAGCCATAGCAGAACTGGGAGCCAGGAGTTGGCAGGCAACTGCCCACAAGGCACATGGGAAACTGAGTTGCTACTTCCAGGACTACCTGCCTAAGGGAAGAGAAAGACTCTTTACCTGGTTGTCAAGGACCTGGGATATTTGGATAGCTATTTCCTAGGACAGCCAGGCAAGCCACACATGATGTAGGAATGGTCATAGTCCCAAATCCTCTTTGGAGATAAGCCATATCCCCAATGAGATCCAGGGAATCTCTATATCTCGACTGTCACTCAAGGCTGGCGTCCAGTACTTGTCACGATAGCATCATAGCAGCCTGTAGCAAGGGGAATTTTGCTCACCTCTTTGGCTCCTTGGCAGTTCCTTCTTGTCGGGTACATACAGTTAATATAAGGGTGAACCCCATTCTCAAATAAAAAAGAATTTGGAATTGATACCTACTAGATCTATCTTTGAGTCATAATCTTCCATGTGTATGCTTTTCTATACCTTCTTTGCTGTCTTTTAGAAAGAAAGAAAGCTAGTCGTTCACTGTGACCTTGTTCCAAAGTACATTTTATTTATTATGCCACAGRCATTTTTCTCTGTCAATGAATRTTCAATTGTATAATTATTTGTAATGATGGACTAACACATCTTTGGCAGGATGTGTTGTAATTTAGCATGAGTTCCCAGGAGACTCCTCACTGTCTCCAAATACTTGAAACAGAGTCTTTGAGGTTTTGACATGAAGCAGTATCCACCCACCAGCTACAAGCACAATGAGAAACACCTAAGTCCGAGACAGATTCATATAAACACAGCCCACAAAGTCAAGGTCATCGAAGTAGGACCAGAACAAGCTAAGCCAAGGACAGTATTGTGGAAGATTGTTATCTTTTGGGAGTGAAAGTATGGACATTCTTTCTACTTTTGGCTTTTTTTTTTTTTTTTTTTTTTTTTGGCTGTGTAGAGTATTACTTCAAAACTCCATGTTGCTGTGTGGTGACAGGGCTTTGTCTCAATTACCTTGTAAATACATATTTTAAAGCACCTAGTTGGGAAATACCATTGCTTTCTGCTTTACATTTTATGAAACTATGAATAGGATCTGCTAGAGAGCAAACAGCTTCGTAGTGAAGTATCTCTTACATCATATTTGTGCAGAGATGGGCCAGGATGGGTCGGAGGATAGTAAAGTAAATCAGATGATCTTCTGATAAAAGCTCATGACACCAATGAGAAGTTTTTGTATTAAGATACTTTAACTTCTACTATAAGCTAGGTACCTGATACTTTTGATATGTGCTCTAAAAGAATCTCAGGCAAAAAAAAAAAAAACCAATCTATTAAGAAGAACTGCTCATGTTTTAGAAGATAACCAGCCTATTTTTTTTTAAAAAAAAATAACTGAATCATCATGCTGTTATAAGTGGATTCTGAAAATATTGACCAATTAGAAAAAACAAAGGAACAAGCAAACAAAAAACAGCAGACTGGACTGGGACAAGCAGATACACACACAGATTGACACCAGGTCATGTGAGCATCTACTGCATATGTCTGTTGGCCTGAGTTCGATCGCCAGAACCATGTTTTCTGAGTCACAAGTACTGTAACAGTATTAGGATGTGTGTGTGCATGCACACATACACACAGGATGATGGTGGTGATAATGACGGTGGTATTGATGATGACAATGATGACAACGATGACGACGACGACAACTATGATGACGACAATGACAAAGTCCAAACATACTTCTTCCACAGTGTTAATTTCCCTTCACTGGATGAAGTGAGCTTTGGTGTCAGCGTTATCAGAATTTAATAATGAATGAATATTGTTATTTTATTCTTGGAAAGATTATGCATTCGCTTTAAGAGGGAAACATTTATTCTCTTTGATTATGACGGCACTCATCAATTTTTCATGTCTCTCATAAGTGCTGCTGATCAGGATAATGAAGCCGAGATGAGCGATTCATCAGCCCCTGATGCAGATCGGTCCCGGCTTTCCATCATTCTCGAAACTCACCCTCATTTACCCAATGCRGTACAGATATTAATCCTGTCTCCTCCTTAGATTTTTCTTCATCTTTTAGAGATTGATGAATGAAAAAGTGCTTTGTAAAAGGGATCAGGGGAACTCTGGAGTGCTACACAGATGTTAGGTAGCATTATTTAAAATTATGATCCATACTTGGTGTTTAGAATGGTGCTTTTTGTTTAATCATGATGCCTAGTTCTTCTCAATGGCTTGGAGGATCAGCCAAAATGGCTCATTGATTGGTAAATGAATGTCACACTCTTCTTATGTAGGCAACAGAAATGATCATTATTCCTGTCTCGAGGGTGGCCAGCAATGCAGAAGGGATAGGAATTTGGCTCTTTAACATTTCATGATTCTACTCTGCCAGACAAATTGCATGACTTTTAGGTGTTCTGCTGTACCCATTCTGTCCCACTCTATCCCTAATTGCTCTGACAGTAATGGACATACGACCCCACTTCTTGAAACTCATCTCTGACAACTCTTTGAATCTCACTTTTTCTTTCTTTCCTTTCAAAATAATTCTCAGTTTAGTATTAGAAACACAGAGAACCTTCTAGAATAAATTTTCCCCATGCTCTACTGTCCTAGATAGCCTTAGGTACTATAAATTAATTTGTCTTGAAATCCTTCAGTTGGCTGTAATCAAGCTACAAGCAAACAACCTCACTCTTACCTTTCATTTACAAATAGGGATTCCTTCTCCTTGTGCCTCTACCCTAGTCATTCTATGCTAGGACATGGACTCCTGTAAACCATACTTGTGTTCTCAGTCCTCTATGAAAGCAAAAATGGAAGCTCACTCCAGTGAGCATTCTTAGACATAAGCATTTCTTTTGTTACAGCAGTGCTTTTAATGCAGAACCCATAACAACATGGTTGGTGTTCAGAGAGGTATAATTCAACCTGCCATATTATAAATATGGAATACAAAACTTAGCGCTGTTTTAAAGAAGGCTAATAACCAGGAAGTAGATTAATGCTTGCTTTTTAAAGAATTCTTTTTATCTTTATTTAAGAGTATGTGCTCATGCTTTGGGGAGTATATTAACATGTGAGGGTGCCCATAGTGGTCAGAAAAGGGTGTCAGATTTCATGGAGTTAGCTGTACAGGCAGTTGTAAGCCACTCAAAGTGGGTGCTGGATTCTGAACTCCAGAGGAAACTATTAAGGGCTCCAAACTGCAGCAAAGTTTCTCCAGCCCTAGAACCAACATTTTACATTTTGGGAAATGTTCTGTTGAATGTAACAGAGCAATTTAAAGGAAGGAATTTTTCTATAACAAACCAACACTGCTCTGAGCTGACTAAAGTCAGTTTGATGTTCTTTGGCCAGGTCTGACTTACTCTGTGGAAGTTTCAATACTGAATGTTTAAAGGCCTCAACCTTACTTAACTGCAGGCAGATTCTGGCATTTAAAAGTCAGCCAATAAGCTTAAATTACCATGACATGAATCTATGAAGTTTTTGAACATATGTGATTATCAAAAGAAACCACCAGTGTGGTGGTTTGAATAATGAACCCTAGAAACTCAAACTTTGGATGCTTAGTCACTAGATAGTGGCAGTATTTAGGAAGATTAGGAGGTGCGGCCTTGTTGGCTTGTTGGAGGAAGTATCTGGCAGGAATGAGCTTAGCGATTTCCAATCCCATGCCAAGTCTACAGTCTCCTCCCTCCCTTCCCCTCCCCTTCTTTTCTCTTCTCTGTCTCTCTCTGCCTGTACATCTGGATACAGCTCTCAGTTCCTGTTTCAGCACCATGCCTGCATGCAACTATGCTTACCACCATGATAATGAACTATCCGTTGAAATGGTGAACAAGACCTAAAGTGAACGCTTTATTTTATAACAGTTGCCTGGGTCATGGTGTCCCACCACAGCAAAAGGAGAGCAACTAAGATAGTGTGGTAAAGGGAGAAGCTCTTTGAGATATAAGTGTCACCTCAAATTGCCTGAGGAAAAAAAATACATGCTAAAGAAATGTTGCTCATAATTGCTTTGGGTGATGTCCTATTATTTATGCTTCTGGTGAGCTTCTTCTAAACTTGAAAACCAAGTCAGGGCTCAGCAGCTCCTAAAAGGAGTTAGTTTCTTCCTTATTAAATAAACTCTTGCTGCTGACTCCTTATGAGCCAATACAGTCCTGGTGTACTGTACGTGGCATGTACATTTCAGAGAGGAAGAAAACGGGACATATTTATTGTGAAAATGAAGCAGATTGTCTTGTGACTGATGGAGCCATAGGATAGGTGAGTAGTTTCGGATGTGGATAGAAAATGGTATGACATTGCTGAGAGGGCCTTGTCAGAAGGGCAGGGAATCAAAGAACACCCCGGTGTGTGTCAGAGTGGTAGAGGCATGTAATACAACAGCAGACGGCACATCTCATCAAGCTTGTCTTTAGTAATTACTTAGGATTTTTCTGAAGATGTCTACCTGGGCACATTAGTACCCTGTTCATACTGATTCCTATGTGGTGTGGTCTGGTGACTGGGTGACTATGGTTTTCTGTCCACTTGTATATCTTTTAGAACTAATGTCTTACTGGACACCCTTCAGATAGAAGGCAGGTAGAAAAAATTAACCATAACAATCACAGATGTTCTTCTTAATGATAGGTCCAGGGTGAGGCAAAATTCCACCAGGCAGCCTCAATCACATGGTCTCAGATAGAAGCCATATGGTCCTGAAAGATGGAGATATCAGCTAGAAACACAGTGAGACCCTACAAGACAGCTTATATATTCTTCAGGGAGTTAGCTACTAGGGTCCCAATGGAGCCTTGCAAGTTTTTTTTTTTCAGCCTCAAACAATCTGGGTCTAAGTGAGAAAAAACCATGTCAAGGTTTCACATGCTAAAAGCTTCTTCAAGGGAGGAGTGATGCTAGCAAGACAAAGTGAGCTAATCTGAGCTCAGCTTCAGCATGGCAAGGAAAGGAGTCCACAGGAGAGCAGTATCCTTTGAAAAGAGGAGCACTGAACCAAAGCTGGGGCATTTGGACAAAGACATTGTGAAGGGAGCAGCTGTGCACAGAAGAGCAACCATAGGGACGCAATGACTCATCCATGAAGGGTTTCCAGAATAGAGGCTCAGAGATGGACAATGGTGCCAAGAGGGGGACCACAGCAGTTGGTAGCAAGAGGATATGACTAGCCATGTTTGAAGAACAGAGACCGGAGGTCTCCAGCATTACAACTAATGGGTGAGAACTGACATCCAGGATTTGAGCGTGTGACAGTTTATTTACAAAACACCCTCCACTCTTCACTACACCAACCGTTCAGGCCACTAAGACTAGCTTGTGTTCCCATTGTAAATTTTTTTTTGTTTTAGAGATTATGTTTCCTGATATTCTTACAGATGTCCTAGCTACCTGCTATGCTTATATTCACATCTTTCTTTATTTTTAATGTATTTGAATCTCAGACTCTACATATTTCTCTACTATACAGTAGGATCTTGCTTTTTAATCCAGTCTTCCCATATCTACCTATTATTACACTGCATTCTTAGCTGATAGTTATTGTAATTATTTATGATAAGATTGATAATTTCCATTTGTTCCTGTATACTTAATATTTTTGTTTCACCTTTAATTTATTTTAATACAACTTCCCTCTATATCCCCTAATTAGCATTCTCAGATGATGTAATTAAACCTCTGTGCCTTTTTTCATGTGACAAAAGCAACAATCCACTTTTTCTCTCTGGATTACCACAAGCCCTTAGAGATTTTGCAAGTACAGTATGTCTTATGACAGCATGCATCTACATACAGCAGTTGTTTCTCATCACAATATGATACTAACACTTCATAATCTAGATGACGCTAATGCTGACTTTGTTTTGTCAAAATATTAGAATTTTGCTATGATGTGGCTCCTTTCTTCCTAATCCTCCAGTTCCGATTAACATATATGAGACAATAAATGTAACAMACTCACTGTCTGCAACTTTTAAATAAATTGCAAAAATTAAGGTTGAAAAATAGCAGCACATGTTTCCTATAGATTTCAATGGGGTAGGTATTTGTCATTTGTAAAATCTTTATATCTCATGTACAATTCTTTTGGCAGTTAATTCTCTCAGGCAACTCTTAGCTCTTGAATATACTATCTYTTCTGTAGGTTCAAGTATGTTAGTATATGAGGTGCTCAGTTACTGGTGCTGTTTTGTGAACCTTTGAACATGAGAGAAAAGTGACCAAGCTAACAGATGTGAGCCACTGGAAGCGAGGCTTAAAAGTGGGATCTGCTTTTGCTTCTGTCCTGAGCAGTTTCTACTTCTTGGTCCACAAACGTCAATGTCCACGTGAATAGCTACTGAGGTCAGGCTCCTGCTATCACAGATGGAAATGATGTAGTACCTCAGCATAGTGGAATGATATAGATCTGAAGTCATGAGTCAAAACATATCTGTCTTCATTTAAGTTTCTTCTGCCAGCTATTATAATAAGAGAAGTAATTAATATAGCAACCACCTCTACAATCATATTTCTTTCTTTCTCTGTATAGCTTTGAACATTTGTTGATAGGTTTGCAATTGGGAATACTACTCAGCAATTAAAAACAATGAATTCATGAAATTCTTAGGCAAATGGTTGGAACTGGAAACTATCATCCTAAGTGAGGTAACTCATTCACAAAAGAACACACATGGAATGCAGTCACTGATAAGTGGATATTGCCCAGAAGCTCTGAATACCCAAGACACAACTCATATATCAAATCATTCCCAGGAAGAAGGAAGGAGAGGGCCGTGGTTCTGGAAAGGCTTGATGCAGCATTGTAGAGGATTGCCAGGACAGAGAAGTGGGAGGGGGTTGATTGGGGAATGGGTGGAGGGAAGAGGGTTTATGGGACTTATGGGGAGGGGGAAACCGCGAAAGGGAAAATCATTTGGAATGTAAACAAAGAATATAGAAAAATAAAAAAAAAACAAATTTCAATGATCTGTTCCTTTTTCCTTGGTACCTGAACGAGCTAGCTTTATGGCAACTTGACACAGACTAGAATCATCAGAGAGGAGGGAACCACAATTGAGAAAATATTTCCATAAGATGAAGCTTTGGTTAGCCTACAGGGACTTTTCTTAATTAGTAATTCTTGGGGACAGAGCCTAGTCCATTGTGGCTGGTGCCATCCATGGACTGGTGGCCCTGGATTCTATAAGAAAACAGGCTGAACAAGTCATGGGAAGCAAGCTAGTGACCAGCACCCCTCCATACCTGCTATATCAGCTCCTGCCTCCAGATTTCTGCCCTTCCTACTTTGGATGGTGAACTGTTGTATGGAACTGCAAGCGAAATAAATCCTTTCCTCTTCATAGTAACCCTATCTACAACAAGTTGGTACCAGGAGTAGGGTATTGCTYTAATAGACCAGGCCATGCTGTTTGGGGGAGGATTGCAATTTAATTTTGGAACTTTGAGCTAAAAAACCCATCCATTGTTGAGGCCTCAGTGAATTGTTGTGTGAAAGCTTAGTAAATAAGAATGTTGAGATGAAAGACAGACAATGGAGGCCTGGCTTTTGCAGTTTCAGAGGGAAGGAAAGACTCTACAGGGCATTTCCTATGAAGAATCTGTGTTTTCTGGTTAGCTAGATTGGAAGAACTGGCTGTGAATAACAAGAGATCAGAACTAAAGAAAGATAGTTGCACTGCTGGGACATCTGCAAAAATATTTGCAAAAATTCTAGTCATCTGGAGTTGAAGAGTTAGCTATGATTAAGAAGAGAACAACAGCATTGGGGTGATGTTCTTGGAAGGATTTCCTCAAGGTCAGCATGAAGAAGCTGTGTTTCACAGGCAGCCAAGGTTGTCCCTTGTGCTGGCAGCCAAACATGGTATTATAAGTCACTCAGGTGGTGCTGGTTTTGAAGGCATTAATGGGTCATGAAGATCCCTGGTCACTGAGTGG
>BDUI01003636.1:85485-101051 GCA_002335545.1 Apodemus speciosus
CTTTCTTTCTTTTTCTTCTTTCACTCTTAAAAGCTAGATCAAGTTAGCTCAGGATCCTCTGACACTGCAGGTTTTTTTTCCCTACAACTTTGCTGGTATGCCCCAGAACAGTGAGACAAATAACTACTCCTCTATTTCTGTAAACACTTGAAAAGTATACCCAGTCTGACAGCTAGCAAATAAATCTCGGGAAATCAAAAAATGTGTGTTCTGGGGCCCAGTTTGTGACTTTTGTGTAAATGAGAAATCTGTTTGCCTGCCTCACTTTTAGATGAAGTTTTAGGTAGTCCTTGTGTGGCTTTGTACAGTTGGGAGTAGAGACAGGTTGGAGACGGACCCCAGCCAAAAGCCTCCTAGGAGAATATTCTTTCTAGTTCGCTGGCTGATATGCTGGGGCTAGGGGTGGAAATATGGGGTTTAGAAACACTGTATCTTTGATAGACTATACAACCAAAAGCACATAACTCAATCTTTTACAAAAATAACTGCTGTGCTGATTACTATTTCGGAGCTGTTATTTGTACTGGGGTTTCAAAGTATCATTGATTTCCGAAGTACTATTATCCTATGTTATTACCTTTCAATTAACAGTCCTAAATGTTTCAGTATTTTGTTTATTCTGGGTTCCCTTCAAGTCAGAAGGCCCGCTGAAAATTCCAAGTCCCATTTCCTAGACTATAGCTTCTTTGGAAGGCTCTGCCTGGGAAGCCAGGATGTTAGAGAATTGAGCCCTCTCTGTAAGCCAAAACAAAGCTATCTCCAGCCCTTCATAACTGGTGGTGGGTGTTGRACAAAATAGACACATTCCAGAGCCGTTTTTCATTTAAACACATTAAAACTCAGAATGCATGCATTTCAGGTAAACACTACCGCTTTACATTCCTGAAAAGAATAAATAAATTCTCATGCCAAGGAAAATATTTACATTGAGCAATAAGCAGTACAGGCCCCCATGCAGTCCACTCCAGGAGGCCGTGTCTGGTGTGTGGGACTGGGGGGCGGTGTAGACCCGTAGCAGGTAGAATTTGCAGAATCTTTAAATTTCTAAGATGACGTCTTGGTATAACATAATTTCCGAGGGTCAGAGCGGGATCATCTGGGAGCTTGATCTACCTTATGAATTTGATTTCAAATAATGTAAAAGCTGCTGGAGTGAGGGACCATTTGTTTCGGTAGCCTGTCAGAAGTAATTTCAGACCTGACAGGATGCCCAAACAGCAGCGTGGTGTCTAGCTTTCAGCTCTCCTGCTGGACACGAGAGAATCCTCACTGTGGAAACAGGCCTGCCAGATCCTGGCACTAAGCTGTGCTGAGAGCTGCCTGCCCACACCCCTCCTCCGTGGTGGGTCCCTCCCACTCCCCTGCCTGCCCTCCCTGGGTGAGGATAGAATTCAGTCTTTTATGGAATCACAATGAGTTGATATAAGCAATTGCAACAAAAACAACATCAAAAGAAATTACACCACCATCAAACTATCTCATAATATCATTAGTGACCTAAATTAAAGCAAGATAATTGCCCGAGCAGACAACAAACCGCCGCGAAGAATACTAATAATGTTGAAAGCCCGTTCCGACACTCTGCCAAGAGCCCAGCTTTCAACCGCCCTTGCAATCTGTGTTCAGATCTCCTGACAAAGCTCTTTCTCAAGTTCAGAAAAAGAAAGAAAGAAAGAAAGAAAGAAAGAAAGAAAGAAAGAAAGAAAGGAAGGAAGGAAGGAAGGAAGGAAGGAAGGAAGAAAACAAAACCGGTYTCAGCTACCTTTATCTCTGGTTTCCTCCAACCTTCTTCCCGGTCCTTATTACAGTCATAAAGGAGACATGGCATCCTCAAAGCTCTGTTGAATGGTGACCAAGACGTGCTGACGTCACTGTGGTTGTTATTGGGGAAGGAAAGCATCTCAGGCGTGAAGTGCAGGTCAATGGTGTATCTGCTGAAACACTTTATTTTGTGTAAATTGGATCAAAAGAGGAAAGTTCACCATAGTAATTCCAGTCTTCTGGGACTACTGGTTCTAATAGTGACTTTCATCCACAATGTGTGAATGTATAGGATACTAAAAATAGGGGGTGCTGGAAGTGAGACTCGTACCACCCCCTCTGTTTCCTAGGGTCAGATGTGGCAGGAATGGACTTGAGTGGAGTACTTAGCTCTATCTTCATGGATCTGGAGAAACCAGTTTTCTCAGTAGCACATGAACAAGACAGTGACGTAAAGCCGCTCTAAGTTTTTCTCAGGTTCTCAAAGTTGGTTACACACGTTATGAGGAAGTCGGCAAAGCATCCTGTACTAGGTGGTTTTGTGTGTCAACTTGATACAGGCTGGAGTTATCACAGAGGAAGGAGCTTCAATTGGGGAAGTGCCTCCATGAGATCCAACTGTGGGGCATTTTCTCAATTAGTGATCCAGGGGGGAGGGCCCCTTGTGGGTGGTACCATCCCTGGGCTGGTATTCTTGGGTTCTATAAGAAAGCAAGCTGAGCAAGCCAGGGGAAGCAAGCCAGTAAGGAACATCCCTCCATGGCCTCTGCGTCAGCTCCTGCTTCCTGACCTGCTTGAGTTCCAGTCCTGATTTCCTTTGGTGATAAACAGCAATTTGGAACTATAAGCTGAATAAAGCCTTTCCTCCCCAACTTGCTTCTTGGTCATGATGTTTGTGCAGGAATAGAAACCCTGACTAAGACACACCCTATTAAAAAAAAAACACTATGGTCCTGGACCACTATTGAGCTGGGTAGAGAAACAGGTACCCATGGCCATGCCATCGCTGTGGGCTGTGAGGAAAGAGTTCAAGGAAATATCCTTTAAAAATCCTGCACTCATTATTTTCATTTGGAAGCGGCCAGGAAGTGCCTTTGAGCTCAGTGCAAACATCTTCCTGATTATGGTTTTACTTCCCTAAGTATGATTTTTTTTTCCTCCACCTGCTTCACTAAGGCTGAAAAATAAAGGTGTGTTCAGTGGGCCACTTTCTATAGCACTATCCTCTGATGCTTAATGGAAAAGCAGCCAGGGTCTGCTTCCAGGTTCTGTATACTGGCAGACTGCTGAGCCCCTTACTCAGGATCTAGACACCCCTACAGCTTGGCTGGGTAATCWGAGGCTCCACGCACATCTGGGAGCGAAAGAACCAGCTTCTTGCTGCACATCTGCTTCTGCTTCCTTCAGTTCCATTAAAAATAAAACAGAATTCTTTCAAGATACCATGTGCCTGCTACTGTCCTCATTCCGTATCATATTAGGATGATCATTTCACATCTTCGGAGGGAGTCATCGGGTTTAGCGGATATAAAATATTACAAAACAGTGAGGAGAGCTGGGGCCCTCACACGGATGCCTGGAACTGCCATGTAGACTTTGAACATTACACGGAGCGCTGCCTGGACCTCACTAATCCTGTTTTGAACAAGCAGAGGGCTGATGGGAAAAATTAAAGGGAAAACACATGTGCTTAGTGCGGTGCCCAGCTATTCGCCAGACATCAATTACACTGAGTATGACCCATATGTGTTACTTATAGGAATATAAAAAGCAGAGGCCATGGTGAAGATCATAGAGCCCACCCACCTTAGTTTACAAACAGTCTTTCTCTGCTTTAACACAGGGGTAAGTTCTCAGAAACGCATTGCTCATGTTTTCGTTATGCAAACATCGTGAAGTATACTTGTGTTACCAATCAACTGTCTGAAAGGTTTTTTTTTATTATTTTATTTATTTATTTATTTGTACTCTACCCATACTGAAACTTTGGGTAGACAAGGAGAAGTTCTTCATGCTCTTTTTTGGTCAGTTTTTGTTGCCCTGGGAGATTGACAGCAGCCATAGCAGTAAGTGGGACATCAGCAGGTGGTACCCTCGTAGGGTACCTAGATCTTAGGAATCTGGACAATTCATGTGGTACGACTCTTTGGTAGACTAGGAAGTCAGGATTCCTCAACCCTTGGTGGTGGCTGGTCTTGAGGCTTCTAGACAGTCCTAGGTATCAGATTCTTCAGGATTTGGCAGCTCCCAGTGTTTATTGTTCTCAGTAAGCAGTCAGATGTCCTTGACCCTAAAGACTCAGTACTCAGAACGTTTATGGGGCCTGTGGGTTCCCTTTCTACTTGTTTTAGTCTCAGTTCTCCACCTCTATCTGCAACCCACTTTGCCAACAGCAGTTGCTATGGTGGCTGTGATTGCGGCTGAATAAACATGAGCAGCCTGTTTCTATAGCCAGAGGATGGCTTTGTATTCCAGTCACCGTGGTTTGTTATAGAAATACCATAGCTTTACCATTTAGCACCACTGGCAGCCRTTGGACTCATCACAGCCTTGTATTTTTTAGCACTAGTCACTGCAGTCCTTCTACTAGACTACCAAGGAGAGTGTTCTTTCCTCCTCTGGCCAAAGTAGAAATGGCTGCAGGGTCATTCAGAATCCACCAATGCTGTGACTGTAGAAACTAGGGTATAATCTGTTTCAAATAGTCCTGGTAGAAACTTTGGCTTCCTAAACCAGGATACTCAGCTGCTATCATCAGGCCATTTTCTCAAGGCATCTGTGGAATGTTACAGATGACCAGTGTCATCAGTTAATATAATGATAGTAGACTTGGTTATTTGCAAATATAAGGATAGTAGATTTGGCTATCCCTTCTGTGAAGTAGATCGTCAGTTCCTNCATGAGCAGCCTGTTTCTATAGCCAGAGGATGGCTTTGTATTCCAGTCACCGTGGTTTGTTATAGAAATACCATAGCTTTACCATTTAGCACCACTGGCAGCCGTTGGACTCATCACAGCCTTGTATTTTTTAGCACTAGTCACTGCAGTCCTTCTACTAGACTACCAAGGAGAGTGTTCTTTCCTCCTCTGGCCAAAGTAGAAATGGCTGCAGGGTCATTCAGAATCCACCAATGCTGTGACTGTAGAAACTAGGGTATAATCTGTTTCAAATAGTCCTGGTAGAAACTTTGGCTTCCTAAACCAGGATACTCAGCTGCTATCATCAGGCCATTTTCTCAAGGCATCTGTGGAATGTTACAGATGACCAGTGTCATCAGTTAATATAATGATAGTAGACTTGGTTATTTGCAAATATAAGGATAGTAGATTTGGCTATCCCTTCTGTGAAGTAGATYGTCAGTTCCTTCACTCAAGGCACATAGGGCAGCCAGGAAGGGCCAAACAACTACCAATTTCTTGGTAAGCCAMAAGCCATATTACTTAATTCATAATTATTGCTTTTTCTATTACAGCGTAAAGTCAAATGGCTGTATTACCCTAATATCTTTGCTTATTTATAGGAAAATGAACAGCAAATGTTCTTATCATTAACACAAACAGTTAATAATGCTTGCTAACTCTCTGTTCCTTTAGAGAGAAGTGAGTTTCCCTCTTTTGTCTTGTATAATCTAAGAAAAGCCATGATGTCCCCAGAAGCTATCTTTTGGGAAAACCACTTGTACATGGGTCAACCAATATCTGAATACTGTTATAAAACTTATGACAATATTGGAAGTGATATCTAAAAGATTTGGTGACTTTTCTAGGACGTTGTAACTAATTAGTACAGAGACGGAAACAGCAAGCCACAGCCATATTACTTAATTCATAATTATTGCTTTTTCTATTACAGCATAAAGCCTCATTACTTATCTCTTTTAGGGTCATGAGTGATATGAACAAACTTGGRAAAAAATGACCRAGTTTGGATCAAGACAAATTGGTTTCCATAGTAACTTCTGAGAAAATTAGTTGTGTGGTGATATGGAATAACTTGCTTGCAGATACAGATATTTGGATTCACTGACATTTCTATGCCAAAGTAGAGAGTATCCTTATGCAATGTAGGTCCCCTGCTTATAGCAAGGTCCTAATGGATCTAAGAGTTTGATGAAAAAATTTAGTATTTTTCAATGATCAACTATATCTGTGATTCTCAACTTAYAGACAATGAGGACATTTGGAAAATTTGCATTTTCTGAGAAATGGGGRAAAAGTGCTGAYCACCGCTGATAGGTAGGCTCCAGGGATGCTGGAAACAGCCTGGGATGTGTGTGATGCCTGCCAATGGTGATCATTGTACATTTTCCATATTACTGAGGTGGAAAAGTTCTGGCCTAGGCCTGTATGATCCCCATATGCTTTTTCAGTTAAAAGATAAATTGTTCTTATTAATTTTATCCTTGTAATTATTATTCATGTGGTATAAATCACRTAACAAAACCAGCTATTTCAAATATTTATTAGAATTTATTTCAGTTGTTGTTGTTCAGTGAATTGAAATTATCTGGCTCAAATTAAGAAGAGGAGAATCTTGAACTTACTCAGTTCAGAGGAAGGTTGGGTATGTCTAAATCCAATGGTTCCCAAACTTCAATGTGTATTAGAAAAGCTATGGTGGCTTATTAGTCAGACTTTCTTATACCAGAGGTCTAGTACTGGGCCCCAGGAGTTGAGTTTCTTAAGAAATCCACAKTCGATGCTTCTGCTCTGAGACTAGTATTTAAGAGTCACTCTGTTCTCTTATTCAATCTCTAGGACAGGTGAGGGATGCTTGTATTTGTTTTTATTTAATTTGAATTTATTCTGAGCAAGCCAATAGCCATTTTATTTAAATGATGGTACTGGAGCCAGTCAAACTGGAGTCCAAAATAGTCTTTAAACTCCTCCCTCTTTGAGTGTTTGGTTCAGCAGGATTTTGGTTTAGTTTAGTTTAGTTTTGTTTTGTTTTCTTTGTTTTGGTCACATGTGCTAACAAAGTCATCTCGCAACACTACAAGAATCTGCAGGTAGCATTTTTCCATAAGCYCCTCACCTTTTCTCCTATTTAACATGTGTTACTATTGATTTAATGAAGGATTAGGCAGGTAGACAGCTTCCAGCCTGACATTAACAGGGTTAACTGTGAAACAGCCATGCCATTTCTGGTTATTAAGTTTGCAATTGGATTTGCATACTATTGATGCCTGATCTCAGGAGTGCATCTGGGATATGGACTATAAAAAGAAAAAAAGAATGAAAAAAMAAAAAAMAAAAAACGCCAGCTCCCCMGACAAGTTTCTGCTTAGCCTTACTTTCGCCTCTCTGGCTTACAACATTTGTTTTCCTACACTGTAAGTCAGAAGAGAGTAGGCGATGATAATGTTTACTCTGGCTGCAAAATGCTGGTCCCAAACAGCAGGCCTGGCTCTGATTACATCTCATAATCAAGCTGTGTACAGTATGACTTGACTTAATGTCTAGGCCATGTTCATCTACACGTTGGAAAAGCTGGATGTTGCCGACTACAGCGTCAATTGGCTTGGGCAAGAAGTCCCAGTTCATCAGACTTCTATTTTCTCRAGGATGATGTTCCTGCTTCCTCTCTAGGAGAGACTCCCCAGGATAATCGAGTACTCATTTAGCAATTAGGTGATATCATTTTCTAGGCATAGTGGGGGACATGATTTAAAAAGAAGAAAGAAAACAGTACTGAAGTGCTGCTCAGTTAGGCTAGGTCACAAAAGACTCAATGAAGCAATGAATGCTGCACATGAATTCAAAAGTACAGCTGCATGGACCTTGGATTTGGAAGGACAGCAAATTAAATGCCCTTAGACTCTGGTTATTTAAATTAAATTGTGTGTATACATACAAGTATGTGTGTGCTTTCATGAGTGAGAGTTTTCTTTATAACAATGAGCATTATCAGTGTCCTCATCTATATCAACAYCAAATGTCTACAATGCAGGAGAGTTGTATTCYGTTATGTGACTGGGCTCAGTATGTTTTATTTTGCTGTGGTTCCCAGATCAAGAGAAAGGAGATAGTTCTTTGCCAACATCTACAGTTWCAACTTAGATGCTAATATGTGGAGTCTCCATGTGGCCTCTGTCTCATYCATTCATGTCTCTGTCTCATGAATGAGGAATATCACTTTCAGATGTACATTAGCACAAATTGAAATTGATATGTTCCAGAGAAATCACACAAGAGCTGTTTCAGAAGGCTTGAAACCTTTGATGGAATAGATCAACACATATGTACATGTGCACATGTGTGCCTACACATACACACACATATGAACACAAACACATACACACGAACACACACACATGCACACATGCACAATTATCTAATAAAATATATGATCAGGAATATACACAGATGCCTTATTCTATCATTTAATTATGTGATTGCCATTTCTTTTGAAAATAAAATTTTAATCTAGAATACACATAAATTTATTAACTTATCAATCAGTCAGTCAGTCAACCTTTTCTTCTTTTACTCATGTTGCAAATGTATCTATTGAATAACATGGAACAAATTCTACCTATTGTTCTAGTTGTGCCTACACAGACTCTTAATAACAATAGTTCCTTATAACATACTATAGCTAACATAATTCTATATTCCAAGCAGTGGGGTGGCTTTGTTGAAGTAGGATTGTTTGCTTGTCGGTTGATTGGTTTTGTATAAGGCAAATGAAATATCACAATCTATAACTGAAATGGATGACTCTATGTAGAAAAACAGAATACATTACTCCATATAAGTTGACCATTGGTTACAATAAAAGATTGTACATACTTYACAGGGGTACCAGGTGGTACACATGTAACAGAGTTACCAGWAGAATCACATCTTAGGCATTGATTCCAACATTAAAATTTCYTGGAAAATGAGCTGAAGAGATGGCTTAGTGGTTAAGAGCACTGGCTGTTCTTCCAGAGGTCCTGAGTTCARTTGCTAGCAACTATATAGTGGTRGCTCACAACCATCTGTAATGGGATTCAATGTCCTCTTCTGATATATCTGAAGATAGTGACAGTAGACTCACATATAAAATAAATAAATCTTTTAAAAAAAGAAAAAAGAAAGAGAACTTCCTAAAAAACATAGCCTGTGTGTGGAAAAATGTTTCTTAATACAATACGAATCTCACAGAATAACCAAACTAAGTTCTCAGATTTTATTTGTTTTTTAGTCTTCAAAAGGGATGGGTATTGTAGTATATGCTTTTAATCCCAGCATTCAGGAGACATGTGAATGTCTATGAGTATGAAGCCAGCTGGTCTATATAGCAAGTTGAAGGACAGCCAGGTAGAAAGATATATCTAAATACATGTGAGCAATAAATGCAACTATGAAAATAAACTCTTATTTTGGTTTAAATTTAATCAACACRAACCGAAGACTTGTGCAGGACRGATGGTAAGATACTTAAGTCAACCTTTTCCACAGAGCAACCTCACGGGACAGAAGGGAAGCAAGGTGTGGCCAAGGCAGGTTGTTCCTGAGATTTTCCACTCAGATGGTTTGGCTGGTGATTCAGCACCATTGTTGCCTCTGGCTAAATAAATACTAGATATTTTAAATGRAAAGACTTAGATTTCACTTCAGTAAACCTGACTTGGAATTGAATCTTGGAGCTCGGAAATGGAGACATGATCAATTGGTCTCTCCTAACAGGAGAGTAGGTTACACATTGACCCCAGCAGACACAAGGAAGACAGGAGCCAGAGTGGGTGGTTTCTTACCTCCACAGGAAAGCCCTGGGCAAGGAAGAGGAAAAGAGAATGATGAAAGCTTGACTAGAGATTCTTTTTACTCCAGGCTGTATTAGTTCATTCTAATTTGATATGACAAAGAACCTGAACCTCAGTAACTTTATGAACAAAAAGGGTTTGTTCCACTCACCAGTGGCAAGAATGAAACCTCAAGTTCTGGTATCCCTGTTGGATCTCCCGATGATAGTCTTTCTTGAGGGGGACCATCCTTGAKAGTTACAGAAGACACTTCAGGGCAGTAAGGGGCCTGGTCTTAGTCTTGCCTCTTAGATAAGAACTCTTTCGCAAGAGCTGCCCAACACTGCAGTAGAAAAGCAAAGACCTAAGACTTCCCACTAGGCCCCACTCCTTAAAGGTCCACAGCACCTCCCAGCCCTGTCCCCACTGAACACCAAGTCTCTAACACATGAACCCTTCAAGGAAATAACTTGTCCTTGTGCCATCCCAGAGGCAAGGCATTTAGTAATGACATACTCATGGGGGTACCAATCTTTTGGCCCATGGGCTTCAAATGGGGTATATTCTATTTCATGGAGATGCCATCAGCAGCTTTCCTCACTAGGAACTCAGTGTAGCCTTGCCAACTAAGCAGTAGGCATTTAGGTAATTTAGGGATTGGCTTGCTTGGACACAATTCTTCTACCTCCAAAAACCAACCAAAGCACAAAAAACAGATAAGAGCAAACCCACTCATCTGAAAGTAGATCTATGAGACTAGTGTCATCTYCATCCTGTAGTCTGGCCTCATCATGAACTACATTCTAAAGACACCCTGATCCCAAGGAGGATGCATTTTGCTCTATCCTGAATACTCATGGCTGGGAGGTACAACATCCCACACTCACCAGATTGACAGAGAAYGAGAATTTCCATGGCAGGATACTTCCAAGAAGTGAGCTATGACAACCTCAGACTTCATTACTTCCAAGTAGAAACAGATTTCGCTCCTGAATTCCCTAGTTTAATGTTTCAGGCAGCTTTGTGTAGCCTTGAACACAAAATTTTTGTATGAAGAGACTTCGGGTTATGTTTGCAGAAGGTTCCTCTTTTCAGAATGCACAGACTAAGAATGGAAACTCCAATTTTTTCCACCTTTTCCTTGGCTTCCAACCTACGCCCATGCAAACTGAGTCTTGGCTCAAAGTAAACAATGCAATATTCGACTATCTTTGCCTGACTATTTTAGCTGAATTAAAACAAATGTGCCCCTAAAATATATGCACACTAACCCACCGGGGACCCACAGGAAACTGCTCAACAGCCTGTTATTCAAGTTAATTTTGCTACTAAAAAAAATGAAATAGAGAAACACAAGTTATTGCACTTGCAGATTACACACATTTTGTTTAATTGTGTATAAATGAAGCTAGAGGGAACATAATTCTGTCATTTCCTATGCCAGGAAYGGAGGTGAGCAGGTTTTTGGGCATTTGAGCAATACCGGCTGATGTTACTGGCAAACATTAGCCCACAGCTTTCTAGAAACTGTGTTCTCTAGTCCCACTGAGTACTGCATTGGTTCCTATATTGAAAAATGTGTTTTCTAATTCCAAGAAAATTTCTAAATGTGGGCTCCAGTTAATCTCTCAGCGCTAAACAGCCAMGCTATAAAAGGAATAAGAAATGAGAAAACACTTTCCTGCTAAATGTTATCATTCGATTTGTAGCTTCTTATCAATTGTTCCAAATGCAATGCACAGGTCTTAAGTCTTCATACTTCTTCAGAGACATAACACCAGCCTTGGCTGCTATCAAGCTCTACAAGGCATATTACAATTTTGCAAGACAGTAGGAATTTGGTTGTGGTTGAGTGAAGAAGGAAAACATATCCACTAGATACATAGTAATATTCTATTTTTTGTATAAAATTTCCTATTTTTTTATTCTAAGTGGTTTAGAACATTCAAAGAAACAAAGGGAAAGTGTACGGAATAACCTCTTTCAACTGAAGAAAAACCTCCACTCTTGCATATGTATTTGGAAACTTCCTCTCTATGGYTTCTAATTTTATATAGATAACATTATGAAGCACTCATAATCATGTTACCACTGCATGTTAGGAAGGGAATGAGAAACCAGAAACAAGTGTTTTTATTATCGGACAAAACAGAAATGTTTCCCGTTGTACTGTCAGGTATGAGTGCTGTCTCCAGAATTTGCACCTGAATTCTGAGAGCCCTACTTACTTATTACTTTGCAAGTACCAGTAGCAGAATAGAAAGCTTCAAGAGAACATAAAAAGAGTCCTGCTGTGGTCAGTCCAGAGAGAAATCTGCCAATAGAAGATGCAGATAGTGTTGTCTACACTGGAGGAAGAGGGAGGGCAGTTATATTCTTGAGCATCTGTAAAAACAGATGTGTATTTATAAGGTGTTGGTACCTTTTATCTGGGTTGTCTATTTAATCCTACACACTTTCCTACCTGTGTYCCATCATACCTATTCTTGATAACCCCCCTGTGTGTGAGCAGATAGTTGAGCTCTAATAAAAGTTGGCTTTTGTTTTTCCTTCTTATCAAAAGTTTGCTACTATTTCATGTCAACCAGTCTTTACCTTCTGKGCAGCAGACATCTATTTTAAGAGGAGGCTCTTATTATTCAGACAAGATGAAGCCAATAGYGTAGGARAAYGTCATGACTGAAAGAATAGTTATTCAAACATGCCTTGAGAAGGTGATATGCCACATCCCTGGGACACAAAGACATGTGCCAGTGATGGTTAAAGAGTAGGCTGGGAGAGAATGTAAAGGAAGCCCCACTGTGGTTTTTGCTGCAAAGAGAGGATAAGCTAAAGTAGAATTGGTTGGGACTGCTGGATAGGACAACTTCAGTGTGCTCTAGGATGCACATCTGCCTGGCATCTGGCTCTGGATGTCATCCAGCATAGGAAGTGACAGAACTATGTCAGTCTGGAGAATAAGTTCTGGATGGGTTGTTTTGCTAAAATGATCGTGGCTGAGTTAGTTGCTATCATTGAGAAGTAGCTAGTCTTTGCTCCAGAGTTAGTAAGGCCCCAAACATCACAGAAACAGAATAAAGAGACAATGAATAGGGCACCCAGGTTAACCCAGTTAAGAGAATATAGAAAAGAGTTTACATCTCAGACTAGCAAGTACTCATGGTGAGACTTTATATGTGCTGCTCTACTTGACCGGATACTTTTCTCTTGTATATGAAATGCAGGGTCTGGTTAGGCAATCAGAATTGTAGACATACATTGCACAGGTATCTGACACCACTCAGGAGTGTCTGGTACATAGAGATGTTTAATACGTGGATACTTTCTATTCTTCTGGAACTTGTTGGAATCCAGGGGATTGGTCATACTGTGGATCTTCCTACATAGAGACATGGCAGTGAGAAGGCAGAGTCTGCAGTTCTGGGGACCATGGACAATGAAGGGTTGCAATAAGTCATCCTATCTCATCATCCCTGGAACTCAAGGAGAAATGACAGATTTTATTTGAGGCAGCATTTTTGAGACATTAGAAGTTTGTATAATCAGCCACATTCATAACAAAAGATTAAGTCATCAGTCTGTATTTTTTCCTAAGCACTTTAAACACATTAAAAGCAGGATAAGAAAGTTGAAAGCCTTTTAAAAAAAGAATGCCTGCAATAACAAATAAGATTGGTTCCATGAATACCCTATCATTTATCCTTCTATCCAGGAACAGATATATCTACTAAATTTCCTTTTATCTAAGTGCAAATTCCTGATACATTCATATATATCCATTTGTATATCATTCATATATATTCATATATGTTCATTCATATATGCATTCTATATCTCTATCTATCTATCTATCTATCTATCTATCTATCTATCTATCTATCTATCTATCTATCTATCGTTCCTGGATAGAGTGCTGTCTTATGAGGATGTATTATATTTATCCATCTCTTCAAATCCCYTCAATTCAGCACTTACTATAACCACCACTGCTGTAAGAAATTCCAAATTGGCTTTTCTTAAGCTTCCCCATGTAATTCCTACAGACCTTGCTCCAGACACAGGCCTTTGCTTCCCTAATCTCCACCTGCTGAGAATATGCAACAGCTCAGTGAACTCTGCACTCTCTTATGCATAGCACATACAAGTGAAGGAGTAAGTCTACACTTCCAAATTGACAGGCAACTCTTGGCAGCTGATATACCCTGCTTCCCAGTGTGTCCTTGGAGTGAGCAGTTCTGGGGCACCTCAAGAAAGCCAGCAGGAATGAAACAATGCYCTCTATGGTTGTAAATTTAAGAACACTTCCTTGTATTCACTTCCATCCATTCTTTGTTCCTGCTTCTTGGTATCTTTTCAAATGAAAGTCCCAGGCTTTTAGGCCTTGTGAGGCTATAAAGGTAAATCCTCTGGCATAGAGGATGTTCTCAGAAAAGAGAATGGAGGTGCTGAATCGAAGTGCTAGCCACACRGTGGTGATCCTGCACAACTGGATGGTTGGTGGYGATCATCTCTGGCAAGAARTGGCAGCAAAATCAATGACTTCTACACCTGGGCATCATTAGACTGAACCTCAAGGAGAAAGCAAARTCAGAGAAAATGGCAGCTGTGGCACCAGCAAAAGCAGCTCATCTTTGTTCATTTCTTGGCTCTATGACTATTCTGCCATTCCTATTGTCCATTCTAGTGCTTGATCTGGGATAAGGTTCTTCTTTAGTCTTTTTAAAGYACTGCCTGATTAGACCTTTCTTCTTTCTAAATAGGTTCCTAAAACAAGATACATTCTTCCCTGTACAGTTTTAGATACAGTCCCTAAAAATTCAATATTCATTTTCACTTCAGTCAGTTTGAAGTGTTTTCCAATTTCCTTTTGATTTCTTCATTAACCTCTGGGTTATGCAAACATGTCTCTTATTTAATTTCTGAATCACCTGTGGTTTTCCGTGCCTTGTGTGTTATTAGCTTTCGTGCTATTAACTTTTCTTGTTGGTGTGACACAGTAGATACCTGACAGAAGCAACTCRTGGGAAGAGAGGTTTGTTTGTGTTCATGGCTTCACATTGCATGGCCCATTGTGGCAAGGACAGTATAATACAGCTCAGAGAAATGAGAATATGCAACCAGGGCTCTCACATTATAGCCAATCAGAAAATTCAGAGTGGAACTGTTGTTCCTGCTTGGATCCATGTCTGAAAAATTCTACCACACCCCATAACAGCATGGATGACTAAGGTTCAAATACTCAAACACATAAGCCCATGGGACTGTAACATCATTTCTACTTTCTAATGTATATCACTTTAATAACTTGTCAATATTTTGATTTCAAGGCTAAAGGGTATTGAATGCAGGCCCCCATGTACACTAATGATGTGTTTTACCACCAAGTTCCAGTTTTTACCTGTATATTGACCTMAYTTAATTTCACTGTGGTCAAAACACATGTTCTGTTTAATTGCAATTATTTAAAGAGTTTTGAGACTTCCTGTCTTAGAGACTTCTTATATGGTCACCATAGAGTGGACATACTAAGTATTGAAAAATAACTCATTTTTTAAAACTTTTTTCTCTATGAGATTATCTATACATTCAACTACTGAGCCAGGATGATTTAAAGTATTTGTCTGTATAATTATTTTTCTATCTGTTTGTTGGCCAATTTRGTCTGAGATATTACAATCTGTACCTATGATCGGAAATTGTATATTCCTTCCTTAGCTTTCGTCAGATTTCATACATGTTTATTTATGGTTGCTCTATTTTCCTGAATCAAGTCTTTTATCATGTGTAATGTTCTTCCTTGTCACTTTGAATAGACACTGAGTTGGTGTCTATTCTATAGTATAGTAATATGCCCCATTTCAGCCTTGTGATGTTTGGTGTTTGCCTACAGTATCTTTTCCTACACACTTAATGTGTCCTCCATCACTTATGGTGAAACACTCATGTTGTTGACCTCTACCAGGATAGAAATCTTGGTTCCAAAATGGGAGAAATGTGCCCACAAGGAGACACAGAAATTTACTGTAGGTTTTTATAGCACTGATTTCTGTCCAATCTGTTTGGACAAAGAAAGGA
>BDUI01003637.1:62845-96267 GCA_002335545.1 Apodemus speciosus
TGGAGAGAGGGGGGAGGGGAGGAGAGCCCAAGAGGGGCAGAGAAGTGAGAGTACAGACAGGTAAGAGCGATGAGAGAGGTTTTGTGCAGTTTTTGTTTGTTAACAGTTGATTTATTTTGTTTTGCCAAAAGTGCACTTTTTGTTCTGAAATTTTAAAATTCATTATCAGATTTGGTGCATATGATGGTTAAAATTCATTGTTATTTTGACAGAATATATAATTACTTGGGAGACAAGCACTTGAACATGCCTTTGATGGAATACTTTAATTAGGTTAACTGGGAAGAMCCACACTCTAAGGGAAAGGCAGCGTTTCCTGGGCTTGGGTTCTGGGTTATATTAAAAAAAGAAAGCTAGCTGTGCCCAAATATTCATGTTTTTCTGCTTCCTAACTGTAGACACAATATGATCAGCCACCTGAAGTTACTTTAAATTATTCCAAGTAATGAACTATGTCCTGAATTTTGAGCACGTATTGACATRTTCCTCCTAGAAGTAATTTTCTAGTTCTTCTATGCCAACAGACAGAAAAGTTAAAGAGAGTGCTACACATTCTCAATTTTTCTTAAGTCACATTGCCTAGTTGACTGCCTCTATAGTAGAAGACACACAGGCTTAACTAGTGATCATTTCCAAGAATATACCTCATATTCTACAGGGTTTATAATAATTATCCAATCCCATTTTGAAGTAGAGCTTTAATTACAATTGCCTGGAGATTAGGATTCAATATATAAATGTTTCTGTGAGAGTACAGAATGGGAACTGGATATGAAACCAGAGACCCTAACAAGAGCCCATCAGAATATTTTTATAGAAGACTAAATTGAAATTTGAACATAAGTATTTAAAATACTACTGGAACAAAAATCAAGAAATAGTGTATGGCAGCATAATGCAGTGTGTAATTTATGTATATAATTGAGGAAATTAAATGACGTTAAATTGAATTGGAATAGAGAGATAGAACATATTTAGGGAACATAAGAAAAACAGATAATGCCCTTATGCTGAAATACATTGGAAGTCTTTGTCAGCAGGAAAACAAGAATTTCAGCATTGAGTTTTGCCAGAGCCTGTTGGTCAGTCAACTTGGGAACAACAACTAGGGAAGTGAGGACGATTATTGAAAAGGCTGAATAATATGCAAGAGAAAAAGGTGGGAGGGCTTCTGGTGAATACCACATCAGTGAGCAAGTGTAATTTTCCAGTGTCTTTTAAAGACAAGCAACACAGAGCATGAACAATTACAGAAATATAAATAATCACCACAAATTCCTAAATGGCAAGTTTATGGCACACAGTATCTAGGTTTGATTAAGGCCATTCCCTTCTGGCTAGGATAATCTCTCAAGAACATAAGCATAAGTAGAGGAACTTGTCAGGTTATAATGCACATCTTAATTGAAAACAGAGACAGATGTCACCAGACTCGTTCATGATTAATCACAAGCAAGAAGTCAGTCAAAGTTATCTCCTGAAGTGCTCCAGAAGTACTCCCCACAGAGACTTATTTCCCACCCCAGCTGTACATAGTTTTTAAGGCTCTCTACCAGAAACATCAGTCACAGGGATGTGTAATGTCCCCTAGTTATAACTTATGAGATGATAATTGACAACATCTTCAGAGGCACCTCACTTATCTCTTGTCTGAGAGATAGAGAGAGAGAGAGAGAGAGAGAGAGAGAGAGAGAGAGAGAGAGAGAGAGTATTTGTAAGCAGGTGTTTTGGAGATAGAACCAGAGACTCACCAACATGTTATATGGTTAACTAGTGTCATACATAATTAGTTAACTAAGTAGTGATAATTACTTACTTTCTATTAATAAACATCTACTGTAAAGATGTATATATGTCTTGACTCTTCTTTTCAGAGGCACATATCCCACAATAGTGCATATCTCTTCTGAATGCTTCTCTTTACCACACCTCTTCTGCATAAACTTGTATCATAATGTATTTAAGACTATCACCAAATTTCCTTCATAAGCTGGCTCATTTTGAAATTCTTTGCAAGATCAAAGGCAAAGACCCTGCTTTGGCTTGAATTGGGGCCCCTAAATCTCTAGAGAAACTTCCTAGGTTGTTGATAGTGACACTGCCCCTTTTCTCTCAATGGTGACAATGTAATGAATGGTTCAAAGTGCCTTCAGCAATGACTTATGTTTGATCTTAGCCCAGCAAGTTCAGACTGCTTTCTGATTTATTTTATAACCTGTGGTACTGAAAAGTGATCTCCCAAGAAGAAATGGTTTCCTTAATTCTATAAGACCACTAAATTACTTCTTTTTAAGCTATTAGGAATTTCTACAAAGTCTTACTAAAATCATTTAAGCTTGACCTATCTGATCAGTGTTTAATCCTATGTAGTTATGGAAATAGTCTCAATTTTGCAAAAATAGTTTTTTCTCTTCTTTGTGCTGTAACTTTTAAGCATTTATTTGTCAGAAAAAACCAAATGACATAAAGTGAAACCATAGTGGACTTGAACCAAAAATGAGGACTTATAAAAAAAAAGAGTCCCTTTAAAATATCAGCATTGTATTCTGATGTTCAAAGGGCAAATGGAACTATAAAATTCCCAGCTCAGTCTTCATATCYGTAGGTTTCTCCTGTAGAAAGAAAATCCCTACTGTTTTAGGAGCTGTGATGAAGTTCAATCTCTGTCATTCCCATTTGCTATCACAGCAAGATTATCCCAGCCCATCTCTTGTAAAAGTTAATGTACCATCCTCCACAAAATCCTCTCTAGACTAATATTTCCAAAGGTTAAATGATATTAATACAGAAATTCATGACTGCACAATGCAGTTTATAATCCTAAGGATACTGTAATAGCAACAACCATTTTTCATATATCCTGCTTGTCTTATAGATATAAAATGGCTCTTGTGGAAAATTATCATTCTCCAGATGTATAGGTTTTGGTGACAGGGCTCTATGAGGCAAAGGGCATCTTATATGTTCCATGGGAATCAGAATAGTGGATAAAGAAAGCAGCTACAATTTAAGGGCACTTCAGTTCTGACACTTGATTTTCTAGTATTCCAACTTCTCTAATACAGCACGCAGAACACTCACTTTCTCTATACTTCCTGTAGTCCTGAACTTGGACATGCTTCTCTGAATAAAACAATCTCTCTTATCTAATTTTCCTACTATTCATTGCAGTTATTAGTTTCCTTACATTGTCCTAGATTCTGGAATTTGTTTCATTACTATAACACTTGCTAAATTTAAATGCACACCTTACTTTATAAATAAAATGTGACATTTTGAGATTGTAAGAAAGCTTTGTAGCTTTGCAGCATTGTTCATAAAATTCTACACTCTAGTCTTTAATGTTCAACATTTGGCAAGTTCCATTAGGATATATCTTTTTCCCATGCCAGCAATACAGGGAAAAAACAGAAACATTTCTGCTTCTAATACTGTAATTATTTCATTCTTCCTTATAACAGATCTCTATTCCAAATTGCTGACCCTAAAATTTTTCTTTCATTACAAAATTTCAGATTTTGAAATGCACCATAGAACTCTAATTGGAAAAAAATCTTGCCACAAAGTTTTAAACCTACATTTTCATAAATGAATTGCTATGGTTCCTCAATCAGACAAATATCAGTGGTTACAACTAATCAGAATTGAGTCTGTTTCATAAATAAAACGTTAGGAGAAAATTTAAAACAAACAATGATACGTTCAGGAATCTCTTTTTTATTACAGTATACTGACACATGCATTCAGGGCTATGTTCTAAGTTATAGTTGACTTAGGAAATCTTAGAGTCATTGTTACCATGAAATGCAATTCTGTGATCAAATTTCTTCAAGAAAATATTGATTAGACCCTGGCATATTTACCAGACTGTATGTGAAACTTTGATACAGTCTCCTATCTAAGGTGCAATTTCAACATATTTTTCATCATTTTAAGCCACGCATATTATTTCATTTGTAATTAACAGTTTGAAGAAAATGACTTGGCTAATATTCTTTCATGGGTTTAAAAGACAGTGGAGTTTTACCCTTACTTCACTGTCTTAAGTCCCTTGTCTTTGGTCCTTAGAAACTGGAACAAAAAAGACACAGAAGGAGATACATAGATGAAGTGTGGAGCAGAGACTGAAGGAAAGGCCATCCAGAGACTGCCCCACCTGGGGATCCACCACATATACTGTCACCAAACCCAGACACTAATGTGGATGCCAACAAGTGCTTGCTGACAGGACCCTGATGTAGCTGTGTCCTGAAAGATTCTGCCAGAGCCTGACAAATACAGAGGTGAGTTTTCCCAGCCAACCATTGAACTGAGCACAGGGTCCCCAAAGAAGGAACTAGATAAAGGGCCCAAGAAGCCAAAGGAGCTGTCAGCTTCATAGGAGGAACAACATTATGAACCAAACAGTAGCCCCAGAGGTTCTAGGGACTAAACTATCAACCAAAGAGTATACATGGAGGGACCCATGGCTCTAGCTGCATATGTAGCAGAGGATGTGCTTGCTGGACATCAAAGCRGAGATAGGCCTTTGGCCCTGAGAAAGCTCCATGCCCCAGTATAGGGGAATACCAGGACAGGGGAGTGGGTGAATTGGTGAGGAGGGGAATATTTACATATTTGAAATGTAAATAAAGAAAATATCTAATTAAAAAAACAAAAAATTCCTTGCCTTCATGGACTGGAACTGACATGTGAAAATGCCTAGTAAATAAGCCGTGTGGAGGCTGCATGTTAAGCACCAGTGATTTCCAGCCTATGGCCTTTGCTGACCTCCACAATGACTAGCTGATCCAGCATGAAGGTGACAGTGCCAGATTTGTTCTGAATACTTCATGTTTCAACCAGTATCCAGACTGTGTTCGTGAGCTTGAGCTAAAAAACTCCCAGTAAAGTGTTTCCTTTTTCATGATCAAGGGACATGAATTTAATTTTCTGATTTAGAGAACCTGCAGAATATTTATACACACACAAACACACAAAAGTGTGTGTGTTTGTCTGTGTGTATATTGATGTGCATTTTTTCTTTATAATTTAGAACTTACCTTTAACAAACTGATACAAGCTGGGCAGTGGAGGCACACACCTTTAATCCCAGCACTTTGGAGACAGAGATAGGCAGATTTCTGAGTCTTATGCATGCCTGGTTCAGGACATCCAGGGATCAAACCTGAAACCAGAAACCTTGTCTCAAAAAAAAAAAAAAGAAAGAAAAGAAAAGAAAAAAAGAAAAAAAAAAGAAAAAAATCCTGATACAAATACTCCTTTAAAAGCCATAGTGGCCTTTTGTCCTGATGACAGTGTCMTTTGCCTTACAGAAGCTTTTCTTTTTTTCCTTTTTTTTATTTTGTATAATCTTTGTTTACATTCCAAATGCTTTCCCCTTTCCTGGTTCCCCCCTCGCCATATGTCCCATAAGTCCTCTTCCCTCCACCCATTCCCCAATCACCCCCTCCCATTTCTGTGTTCTGGGACTCCTCTACAATACTGGATAAAGTCTTTTTAGGACCAGGGCCCTTTCCTCCCTTCTTCTTGGGAATAGTTGATCTTAGAACCTGAGGTTTGGTTGTTCTGCTCAAGAAAATTTCCTGTGTCTATGTGTTTGACGCTCTTTCCACATCTCTCTTCTAATAGATTCAGTGTATCTGATTTTATGTGGAGGTCTTTGATCCACTTGGGTTTAAGCTTTGTACGAGGAAATAAGGATGGGTCATTTTAAATTTTTCTACATGCTGAACTCCACTTAAGCCAGCACCATTTGTTGGATATGCTGTCCCTATCGTCAGGACAAAATGGCAACCTACAGATTAGGAAATGATTTTTACCAACCCTACATCTGATAGAGTACTAATATCCAATATATACAAATAATAACTCAGGAAATTAAACTCCTGAGAAACAAATAACCCTATTAAAAATGGGGTACAGAACTAAACAAAGAATTTTCAACTGAGGAATATTGAATGGCCAAGAAGCACAATGGAGTATTACTCAGTTATTAAAAACAATGACTTCATGAAATTCTTAGGCAAATGGATGGAACTAGAAAATATCATCCTGAGTAAGGCAATGCATTCACAAAAGAACACATATCATATGTACTCATTGATAGTGGATAGTAGGCAAAATGCTCAGAATATCCATGGTACAACTCCCAGACCATATGAAGCTCAAGAAGAAGGAAGACCAAAGTGTGGATGCTTCAATATTACTTAGAAGAGGGAACAAAATAATCATGGGAGGTAGAGGGTGGGAGGAACTTGGGAGAAAGAGCAGAGGGGAAGATGAATAAGGAGGTCAGAATCAGGTGTAGGAGGAGATGGGAGAGATATACAGAGAGTCAGAAAATTGACCAAAGGTATGTTGCAGTGTGGGATGGAAAGCTGAGACAGTCCCAGATGCCAGGAATCAAAAGACTCCCAAGATCAAACAGGGATCGGATTAGCTGAAATATACAAGAAAGGGGTAACAGAACTTGTAGAGATCATATCTAGTGGTTAGGCATGGCCCCAGTCGAGGAATGGAGTYACCCACCCATCTTAAAAATAGGAACATAGAATTGCTCCCTGTCTAAAGGAAATACAGGGACAAAGAATGGAGCATAGACTAAAATAAAGGCCATCCAGAGATTGCCCCACCTTGGATATATCCAATCTGTAAACACCAAACCCAGACACTATTGCCAATGTTAAGAACTGCTTGTTGACAGGAGCCTTGTATGAGTGTCTGAGGCACTTCTAGACCCTGACCAATACAGATGTGATGCTTGCAGCCAATCATCAGACTGAGCACAAGGACCCCAATGGAGGAATTAGAGTTAGAGGAAGGACTGAAGGAGATGAAGGCCTTTACAAGCCCATACTTAAGTATTTATAAAACCAGGCACACATTTTTTGATCAACTCCCTTTGTTCCCATTATTTAATAATTAATATGTCTTTTCCATTAATATTTGAGCAGAGCAAGGAAATTACCAAGAGTGGATTACAGATATTGAAATTTAACACCTGATTTCAAAGTGTTCATATTTTTAGTGATGAATTTGATATGAAAAGGCTATTAGTTAAGTTAAAATTGCTCTTTGAAACAAAGAATTTGTAAAGAATTTGGAGAGAGAAATATCCTAGGTAGTTGAAGGTGAAGAGTACTGTTAATGCACAATACTAATACTCTCTCTCTTATCAAACTTTAAGCATGTTAAATGAGAGTAATGCCCAGGAGAAATTGACTACAGTGGATTAGCAGATGGAAAAGTATATTTTCAAATGTTTCTAACGATGATCTATGTTAACATATATATATATATATATATATATATATATATATATATATATATATATATATATATATATATATATATGTATATGTATGTGTGTGTGACTTACTCATGTTTGTGTGTGTTTGTGTGTGTGTGCATACAGGCATATTCATATATATGCATAAATAAATGAATAAATGAATTTGTACATTTTTTATGGAGACTGGCTTCATTTGACTTGATTCATATTAGAAAAACTGACTAAATTAGATAATAAATCATAACAATGTATATGATAATTTTATGAATATATTTTTCTCAATTTTCTGTTCTTCAATTTGCATACTCTTCCCCATATCCTCAAATACACCTATGAGGCAGGTTCATATCTACATGCCAAATTCTTTTTGGATCCATTCGCTTTGTTGTGAAACAGCTGTGATGTGAAACCACAGGTTGCTGCCATGCTGCCAAGGTTTACATGAACTTGGTTTTATCATTATCTATAAGCATAGATGAATTGAAAGCCATCTGACACTCCAGTACCCCAAGGAGAATAGAAGTGAATGCTCCACCATGTATCAAGTGGGACATGCACCAGAAATCTCTGCCAACCTCAGAAGGTGGTTGCTGTTGCTATTAGAAACACAATTATAAATTCCTTTCTTGCATGATAGGAATGATGCTTAAAATGAGTACATCTAATGGGAAGTCACACATTGTATGCATTTATCTCAAAGAAGAATAAATTCTGTGGCATTGAGAGTCCTAAACGTGAGGGGATTTTTGTGGAGGATGCCTGGGGTTAAAGTGTGAGTGCACTGGAATGCCATTTTGCAGACATTCAATTAGCTTTATTCCCAGTAGAAGAGTCTGGAGATTACTTTCAATCTCGCTGCTTCTGTCTCTGTTGGATACTTGGACTTACTAGGAATACCTAGAAGTATTATTTATATTAATTTATTTGAGGGAGGAAATATAATTTATTTCAAGGCATTAAGCACACATGGGGTGTGTTGGCTGACATTCAATGTTATTTTGTCTGTATTTAAAATCACCAAGGAAAATACAACTGAGGGTAACTGTCAGTGTTCAGAGGTTTTCCTGAGAACTACAAACTTACCATGAAGGTAGGAGCCTTCCCTTGGGCTGAGGTCTAAAAATAATAATATTAAAAATGAAAGAAGATAGTAAGCTGAGCCCCAGTGTTTATCTCTCTCTCCTGTCTGCCCGGCCTCTGGTAAAAGCCGCCTTATGATCCAATATTCCTGATGCCTTCACACCACATACATGATTGTCCATGCTAGAAAACCACCCATTCAGGCAGGCGGTGGTGGCACATGCCTGTAATCCCAGCACTCTGGGAGACAGAAGCAGGTGGATTTCTGAATTCGAGGCCAGCCTGATCTACAGAGTGAGTTCCAGGCCATCCAGGGCTAAACAGAGAAACCCTGTCTCCAAAAAACCAAATCCAAAAAAACAAAAAACAAAAAAAAAAAAAGAAAGAAAGAGAGAAAGAAAAAAAGAAAAAAAAGAAAGAAAGAAAAAAGCAAACCACCCATTCTTTGCTTAAACAGATTTTTAGTGTCTGTTGTCATAACAGTGGGGAAAGCTAACTAATGTATATGCTATGAACTACATATAGCTTGGAGTGCCAAATTAAAATAATTAATGCATGAGCCCACTTAAAATTAATTAGAGGTTGCAATTGGCTTCTGTCCAAGGCTTCTTACATTTTATTCCTTTGCTATTCAAAAAGGAAACAAATGTGTAATATATTTTTAATAATACAATGTACCAATATAGCAATGCTGCTAGAATCTAAATTTTGGACAATAAAAGACAATGAAATTCTTAAAGACCTTGCAAATTCAGCATATTTTAATGATCTGGTTTGTGGATAGTTCATGCACAGTGAGTTATTCTATACAGTGTGAAAGGAAATCACTGCATCTGAAAACCTGCAGTATTTATTTTCTTAAAGACCAAGATACTAAAAGAAGAAACAACTTAGTTATATTTTCACTGAAGGTTCCAGAAGGTAAACCCCAAAATTCCAGTCCCTGAAATCATGCTCCCTCTTTAGCAATCAATCGTTCCCAATGAAAATAGAAAAACTAGAAACAAAATAGTTTTATTTACATAGTAATTAAGAAGTGAGCTTACAGGGTTGGGCATGAGTGAATTTGAAGAGTGGTAAGAGAATGGTTCCATTGCAGACACAAAGGAGCTTTTATGCAGCCCTTGTTTCTGATTAGTTGACTTCCAACACCAAGTGCAGGGGAAAGAGGCTGCTCTTCTCACAATGATTAAGAGAAGTATGTTACTTCAAGGAAATTGTTGTTGATCAAGTAATATGTGCTTAAAATTTTTACTGGGTCAAAATCAACGAGGCTTTTACTTAAGAAGATAGAAACATCGTTTCTTAAGAGAATAGAAGATGCACATGTGTCTGTCATTTTAAGCTGGTGCCTAAGCCATGTTTCCCTTTATACCTTTCCTTTTATATAAACTTCAAACTGGAAATTTCCATGAATTCTGACCAAAAGAAATAATGGATACAAAATATGATTGACAAAAGAGGTTATTATGGTAGTGGTCAGAAGATTTTTTTCATAAGTATTAATTTAGAATACTTTTATCCTTAGCATTATCAAAAGCAGCTTGAGTGATGTGGGTGATTATGTGAGTTTTTCATTATTTTTGCATTTTAAATGAAATTGAGACAATATATAAAAATTAATAAAGTTATATAAATGGATATGTAAATGTAATTTTCTAGATATATAAAATATAAAGGTGTTTTAAATTTATATGCAAAGTATCATTTAGTAGACATGATTTTAATAATTATATTATCCTAACAATTTTCATTTACATATATTTAAATTATTAGACTAATTTTATCAACAATATTTTACTTTTATTATTATGAATTTAAATAGACTTTTGTAATTATTTCATTATAGTTTTATTCTACTTACATATGAGATTTTTTAGTATATAATACTTAATATATGAATTGCAAGTTACTGGCATGGTTGGTTCATTATTAATCATAAAAATTTAACTGGCAATATAATGAAGAATAAATTGCATGTATGTCATATATCACGTATAATATATAAGAATATGTATTATATTATATATATACAACAGCCAATATATATTATTAATATGTATAATATATTATACATAGGCAAYATATAATATTGTATATTACATATATACAATATATAATATATATTGTAAAATATCTTAATATGTGTTTAATATACCTTCAAATATTTTTAAAATAGTTATGTTTAAATATACTTTGTGACAACCAATCTGCTACAGCAAATTGGTTCAAGCATGCTTTCAAAACAGTTTATGTGAATACGTGCTAGCTGCCTTTAATTATCTATCTATCTACCCGTGTCTCTTTCATCCTTAAAGTATGTTCATTTACATGCAAGGATATGCGTTTGGTTTCAAAAGACAGAGTTTAGATCATGTTCAATTTAAGTTTTGTAGTATATATTTCAATTTCATGTGGAGTTTCCTGAAGGACAATATTTCACTGAAAGTCAATATATATTTAGCCTCAACTACTGAAGACATTTTTAGCCTTATAATTACAATTACAATTCTTTTTCCTGAAGGAAAGCAAAATGACCTTAGATTTTCTAGACTTTTAAATATATACAGTGACTATGGTTATATGTAAAATTTCCAGCCATACATAAACAGTTAACCAAAATGCTGCTAAAACAATTAATCATGATGAAACTATGTTTCAGCAAGATTCTGGAAAGATTAAAAACAATCACAATGCCATCCACCACACAGTGGTGAGCACACACACTGAAGAACTCCAGAGATATGCCAGCTGCTGCGAGGAAGCAGATGGGCTGAAGATACCCAGAGGCATGCCGATCTCCATGTAATGTTGATGTACCACTAAAGTGAGCAAGTATGTGGTGGAAAGATGGTAGGATGGGAGAGAAAGAGAATGGAATCCTGTGTGCACTATGAAGAAAGCTAGAACTAGATATATAAGAGTGGTATGGATCAGTCTGTTCTGAATAGGCTGTGCTGCAGCCTGAGAATGTGGAAARGTCCTGGYTCCTGCTTTTGCTGAGACCAGTGTCTGGGTCTGTGGCCCTATAGTAGCAGGGGTCTGGGTCAATTTCCATGGCCCAAGCTACTGCCAACGGCCTTGTGGACATCCTTGGCCTGGATTGCATCCTATTACCAACTCAGTGTCTGAGCTGCACACAGTTTTACCTGCCCTTCACATGCTGACTTCCTAAGAAAAGCCATCCCTGTTCCTTTCCTGAGAAGTGTGGGAGAGCTGGTCCTGAAGACTTGAGACCAAGAGAGTTTGTTTCAGCACTTGGGACAGCTGATTCAGCATCTTACATGGGCAAATCAGGAATGATAGTCCTGGTGGCATAGACTTGGGAGAGGTACCCTGCCAATACCCCTTACTACCTATGGCAGGAAGGAGAGCTAGCCCAGCACTTAACCTGTGAAAGGTCTTCCTCACGTGCTCCTCACTGCCTATGGTAGCAGAGAGAGCTACTACACATTCCTGGCTTGAGCAGTGTGGGAGAATGTCCTTCCCCTTACTGGGGTGGCATGTCATAGCTGGCCCTGCCTGTCACCTGCTGCAGCACACAGGAGAATAGGCCAAAGTCCTGGCCTACACAATGTGCAGTGTGGGAGAGTCTGTCCTATTGATGTGGTGGTGTGCGAACAGGAGAACTGTGCCCACCCATAGCTGGGGCAGTCCTAAATAGCTGGGCCTGGTAGCAGGGGTATAGCAATGCTGATTGGCATGGGAAAGATATTCCTGCCTCTTGCTGGCCACCAGAGCTTGAGAGTTAGCAATACCCCTTGCTTGGGCAAAGCAAGAGAGCTGTCTCTGATTAACTGGGTGAAGTAGAACTGGTAGGTGGAACAACACAGCCACCACCCAGATTTAGATCCAGAGCCTACCCCTAGCTCTCTCTAATTATGATAAAATTCCTGATATAAGTATGGAAGTGCAAAAAGTGTTATTGTTTAGTTAATAGAGACTTTAGTTAATCGTGGCTTCACCCATTGCTTTGTGGTATAATGAGGATATGTATATTGTCAGAGATTTATGCTGGGGGGAAAAGTCTTGTACTTTGTGGTAGCAAGGAAGCAAAGAGAGAATAGGATGAATCTGGGTTCCCTGTATCTTCTTCAATAGCACATTCTCAATAACTTCCAGGCCCAACATCTTTAGTGATCAGTTAGATCCCAGTCACACATTACACAGTCTAATAACCTTTCAAAACGTGGGCCTCATGAGTAACATACAAGATCCAGAGTACAATATTCTACTCTCATTTCAAAGACTCACAGACAACTCATTAGAATAGAAATTGATAAATTGTTAACACAGTTTTAATTCTTCATTTCTCAAAAGCCCAAGGTCTTATTTAAGAGTACGAAAATTTAAGCTAATGCCTTTCTAAAATTGACAGGGGAAAATTACCTTTCAAAAAATATACTAGTAAAACAGCATACAAAAATAGCCCTGTTCCAAAACAGAAGAATATGAAAAATTTCACAGGAAATTGTGAAATAACAGCATCAAATACCAGGAGACCAATAAGATCCTATGTCTCCATAATTGACATCTGGGACACAGGGCAGAGTGATTTACTGACACACTGAGGCTGCTCCTCTCCTCTGTTCTTTTGGTTATATCACATGGTGTTACTTTCTTGTGCTGGCTGGTTCTCTCTACTGTCTGAAGCTTCCTTCCCTATGAAGATGTTGTATACTGTCCCTGGCTCCTTGTTTTATGATCCCAGCCCAACTACATGTCACCCCATTAGGGTTTCCTTTGGAGCCACTTGTTTTCTATCACATTTTTCTGGCCTCGCAGGCTTTCTTTGAATTATAATGAAAACCTGTAAAACCACAGAAATATTAGATTAAGCATGCCTACAAAATCAACATCGGGTTGATAGGTCAAGTTTTATAACCAGAATGAAGTACACTGAGCATATTGAATCATGCTCCAGTGGCTGCTGAGTGCCTTGCTAACTAACACGAATCTCGGCAGATGATAATGAATACTTTTCTGGATAAGGATGATACCTTTAAGCTTAGTTCTAAAAGCCTTCACACTAGAAATACTTTGAAGGAAATTTGGATGTCTCATCTCCCTCCATATTATTGTTGAGGACTTGCTGACTCCTGTAATGACATTAGGGCTTCATCTCTATGCTTCTTTTGCAGAGCTTGCGTTCATTTAAATTTCTCTAAATCTTATAGTTTTGGTTGTGAACCTATCCTTTTACAGCTGAGCATCTCTCTAGCCCAAACTTTTCTAGGCTTTTAAGCAAATACACTGTCTTTGACAGAACCTCTAACCACAAACTTTCTTGGTCAAACTGCAAATTTTCCAAAATTTAATGAAACATTTGTCTACATTCCTGATTCTTATATTACGTTTAATTTAAGAAAGTCAGTGAAAACTTTACAATGGTAATTTCTTAAAATTCAACTAATTTAATAATTGCTTTGATGACCTAGATAAAAAATTTTATGAACTGAAATAATATAATTCATACTTACAAATGAATCCATATAATATATGAATTTTTATTGGATATATTCTTTATTTTCATTTCAAATGTTATTCCCTTTCCCAGTCCCCATCTCTGATAGCCCATATACAATCCTCCCTCTCCCTACTTCAATGTGGGTATTCCTCCACCCGTGCCCCCACCTACCTTCCCAACCTCAATTCCCCTACATTGCGGCATCAATTGAGCCTTCATAGGACCAAGAAACTCTCCTCCCATTTATGCCTGACAAGGCAATCCTCTGCTACATATGCAGCTAGAGCCATGTGTACCCCTTTTTGATGGCTTAGTTCCTGGGAGGTCTGGGTGGGTCTGGTTGGCTGATATTGTTCTTCCTGTGAAGTTGCAAACCCCTTCAGTTCCTACAGTCCTTTCTCGAAATCCTCCAGTGGGGACCACATGCTCAGTCCAATGGTTGGCTCTGAGCATTTGCCTCTGTATATGTCAGGCTCTGGCAGGGCCTCTCAGGAGACAGCCATATCAGGCTCCTTTCAGCAAGCATTTCTTGGCATCCCACCATAGTGTTGTGATTTGGCGAATATATATGGGAAGGATCCTAAGGTGGTACAGTCTCTGCATGGCCTTTCCTTCAATCTCTACTCTAGATTTTGACTCTCTCTTTGCTCTGGTGAGTATTTTCCCCTTTCTAAAAAGTACTGAAGCACCCACACTTTGGTCTTCCTTCTTCTTGAGTTTCATGTGGACTGTGAATTGTATCTTTTGTATTTGGGGCTTTGGGGCTAATATCCACTTATCAATGAGAGCACACCATGTGTGTTCTTTTGTGATTGGGTTATGTCACTCAGAATGATATTTTCTAGTTCCATCCATTTGCCTAAGAATTTCATTAAGTCATTATTTTTAATATCTGAGTAGTACTCCACTGTGTAAATGTACCACATATTCTGCATCCAGTTCTTTGTTGAAGGACAACTGGGTTCTTTCCAGCTTCTGGCTATTATATACATAAGGCTGCTATGAACATAGTGGATCATGTGTCCGTGTTACATATTCAAGTATCATTTGGGTATATGCCTAAGAGTGGTATAGTTGAGTCCTCATGTAGTACTATGTCCAATTTTCTGAGGAACTGCCAGACTGATTTTCAGAGTGGATGAGTTGTATCAGTTTGTAATCCCACAAAAAAGGAGGAGATTTCATCTTTCTCCATATCTTCACCAGCATCTACCCTCACCTGAGGTTTTGATCTTAGCCAGCTGTCACCAGATCTTCTGTCTGGTGTGAGGTAGAATCTCAGAGCTGTTTTGATTTGCATTTCCCTGATGACTAAGGGTGTTGAATTTTTCTTTAGGTGCTTTCCTACCATTTGATTTTCGTCAGGTGAAAATACTTTGTTTAGCTCTGTACCTCATTTTTAATTGAGTTTTTGGTTCTCTGGAGTCTATTTTTTTGTATATATTAGTTATCAGCCCTCTGGTAAAGGTCTTTTACCATTCTGTTGGTTGCTGTTTTGTCCTCTTGATAGTGTCTTTTGCCTTACAGAAACTTTGCAATTTTATGGAGTCCCACTTGTCAATTCTTGATCTTAGAGAATAAACCATTGGTTTATACATCAGGAAAATTTCTCATGTATTCAAGGCTGTTCCCCACTTTCTCTTCTATTAGTTTCAGTGTATCTGGTTTTATGTGGAAGTCCATGACCCACTTGGACTTGAGTTTTTTACAAAGAGATAAGAATGGATCAATTTGCATTCTTCTACATGCTGACCTCCAGTTGAACCAGCACCATTTGTAGAAAATGCTGTCTTTTTTCTACTGGATGATTTTAACCTCCTTTATCAAAAATCAAGTAGACCATAGGTGAGTGGTTTCATTTCTGGGTCTTTAATTCTATTCCATTGATCTTCCTCCATGTCTCTGTACTGATACCATGCAGTTTTTATCACTACTGCTCTGTAGTACAGCTTGAGGTCAGGGAAGGTGATTCCACCAGAAGTTATTTTATTGGTGAGAATAGTTCTTGCTATCCTGTGTTTTTGGTTATTCCAAATGAATTTGAAATTGTTCTTTCCAACTCTATGAAGAATTGAATTAGAGTTTTGATGGGGACTGCATTGAATCTATATATTGTTTTCAGCAATATGGCCATTTTTACATTATTAATCCTGCCAATCCATGTACATGGGAGATATTTCCATCTTCTGAGATCTTTGATTTCTTTCTTTAGAGACTTGAAGTTCTTGTCATACAGATATAATTTGTTCTATGAAACCAGAAACTTGTGCTTATACCTAAACCACATAAAGAGAGAACAAAGAGGAACTTCAGACCAATTTCCATTATGAGTTCCAATGCAAAAATGCTCAGTTAAATTCTCACAAAAAGAATCCAAGAACACATCAAAAGGAGTAGCCATCGTCATTATATAGGTTTCATTCCAGGGATACAGGGATGGTTCCATATGTGGAAGTCCATCAACATAATCCACTATGTAAACAAACTAAAAAAAAAAAAGGAAATAAACTCGCATGATCATTTCATTAGATGCTGGGAAAACATTTGACAAATCAAACATCCCTTCAGGATACAAATCTTGGAAAGATCAGGAATTCAAGGCCCAAACATAAATGCAATATATAGCAAACCAGTAGCCAACATCAAACTAAATAAAGAGAAACTTGAAACAATCACACTAAATTCAGGTGCCTAAAAAAGGGTGCCCACTCTCTCCCTACCTATTCAATATAATACTGGAAGTCCTAGCCAGAGCAAATAGAGAACAGAAGGAGCTCAGATGGATAAAAATTGGAAAGGAAGAAGTAAAAATATCACTATTTCGAGATGTTATGATAGTATATTTAAGTCAACCCAAAATTCCACCAGAGAACTCCTAAACCTAATGAACAACTTCAGCAAAGGGCCTGGATATAAAATTAACTCAAACAAATCAGTAGCCTTCCTCTACTAAAAGGATAAACAGGCTGAGAAAGAAATTAGGGAACTTACACCCTTTAAAATAGTCACAAATAATATAAAATACATTTGTGTGACTCTAACCAAACAAGTAAAATACCTGTATGATAATATTTATCATTTTATAATCATCAAAAGTTAAAAGCTACAAAAAACATGTGTCCATGAAAAATGAATGCTTTTAAATGCAATAAAAAATAATTCAGAAGTGGATTGTTTGTGTGTCAGCCCTATCATGGGACATTTGCCCTGAAGAGTAACAGCATTTAGAAGGGGTCCCCGCAGCCACTGCCATCTTCACTCCTGGACAGACCAGGTACACAGGCAACACCATGTACATAGAGATATAACAAGTTTAACATTGATTGGGCCAAGGTACACCAGGGCTCCAACAGCAACCAAGAGTAGGGCAGCCTGTCAGCAATCTGTGCCAGGGGAAACCCAGTCATCCAGAGGTGCAGAAATAGCCTTATAGGTTCAAGCACCAGCCAGTGACAACAAGACCAACTAACACAAGAGATAACCAAATGGCAAAAGGCAAACATAGGAACACTACTAACAGAAATCAAGGCAATATGGCAGCATCTGAACTGCCTATGGTTCTCCTACAACAGCAAGTCCTAGATACCCCAACACACCAGAAAAACAAGATTTGGATATAAAACCACATATCATGATGCTATAAAAGGATTACAAGAAGGCCATAAATAAATATCTTAAAGAAATGCAGGAGACTATGAATCAAAAGGTAGAAGTCCTTACAAAGGAAACACAAAAATCATTTAAAGAAATTCAGGAGAATATGGGTCAACAGATAGAAGCCAATAAAGAGGAAACACAAAAATCACTCAAAGAAATATAGGAGAACTTGGGTCAATAGGCAGAAGTCATGAAAGAAGAAATACAAAAATTTCTTAAATAATTACAGGAAAACAAAAAACAAACAAACAAACAAACAAAAAAACAAGTGAAGAAACTGAACAAAACCATCCAGGATCTAAAGACAGAAGTAGGAACAACTAAGAAATCACAAAGGGAGACAACTTGGGGGATAAAAACCTTGGGAAGAAATCAGGGATCACAGATGCAAATATCAACAAAAGAATACAAGAGATAAAGGAAAGAATCTCAGATGCTGAAGATACCATAGAAAGCATTGACTCAACAGTCAAAGAAAATGCAAAATGTAAAAACCTTGTAACCCAAAACATCCAGGATATCCAGGACACAATGAGAAGACCAATCCTAAAGATCACAGGTATAGATGAGCRTGACAATTTACAACTTGAAGGGCCAGCAAATATCTTCAACAAAATTATGGAAGAAAACTTCCCTAACCTAAGATGTCCATGAATATACAAGAATCCTATAGAACTTCAAACATACTGGACCAGAACAGAAATAATTCCCTTCACATAATAATCAAAACACCAAATGTACTAAACAAAAAAAGAATATTAAAAGCAGTAAGAGAAAAAGGTCAAGTAACATATAAAGGAAGGCCTATCAGAATTACACCAGACTTCTCATCAGAGACCATGAAAGCTAGAAGATCCTGGGCAGAACTCATCCAGACTCTAAGAGAACACAAATGCCAGCCAAGACTACTATATCCAGCAAAACTCTCAATCACCATAGATGGAGAAAACAAGATATTCCATGATAAAATCAAATTTATGCAATATCTTTCCATAAACCCAGCCCTACAAAGGTTAATAGGCAGAAAATGAGAAAACAAGGAGGGAAACTACACTGTGAGAAAAGCAAGATAGTAACCTTCTTTCATCAAATTCAAAAGAAGATAATCACTCAAACATAAAAATAGCATAAAAATAGCAGGAAGTGATAGTCACTATTCCTTAATATCTCTTAACATCAATGGATTCAATTCACCAATAAAAAGACATAGACTAACAGACTGGATATATAAACAGGACCCTATATTTTGCTGTATACAGGAAACACACCTCAGGGTCAAAGATAAACACTACCTCAGAATAAAAGGCTGAGAAACAATTTTACAAGCAAATGGTCTCAGGAAACAAGCTGGAGTAGCCATCCTAATATCAGATAAAATTGTCTTTCAATCTAAAGTCATCAAAAGAGACATGGAAGGACACTTCTTACTGGTCAAAGGAAAAATCCACCAAGAAGAACTCACAATTCTGAACATCTATGCTCCAAATGCAAGGGTACCCTCATTCATAAATGAAACTTTACTAAAGCTTAAAGCACACATTCCACCTAACACAATAATTATGGGTGACTTCAACACGCCACTCTGCTCAATGGACTGATCAGGATAACAGAAACTAAACAGGAAAACAGTGAAACTAATTGAAGCTTTGGACCAATTGGATTTAACAGATATTTATAGAACATTTTACCCTAAAGCAAAAGAATATACCTTTTCTTAGCACCTTATTGTACCTTCTGCAAAATTAACCATTTACTTGGTCACAAGACAGACCTCAACAGTTACAAGAGGACTGAACTAATCCCATGCCTCCTATCTCAGATCACTATGGAGTAAGTAGTCTTCAGTAGCAAAAACCAAAAACCAAAAACAAAAACAAACAAAAAAAAAAAAAAAAAACAAAAAAGCAGAAAGCACACATACGAATGGAAGCTGAACAATACTCTACCCAATGACACCTTGGTCAGTAATCAAAGACATTTTTAGAATTCAATGAAAATGAAGGCACAACATACCCAAATTTATGGGACAGAATAAGGCAGTGCTAAGAGGAAACTAATAGTGCTGAGTGCCTCCAAAAAGAAACTGGAGAAAGCATACACCAGCAGCTTAATGGCACACTTGAAAGCTCTGGAACAAAAAGAATCTGATTCATCCAGTAAGAGTAGACAACAGGAAATCATCAACCACAGGGCTGAAATCAGTCAAATAGAAACAAAGAGAACCATGCAAAGAATCAACAAAACCAAGGGCTGGTTCTTTGAGAAAATCAACAAGATAGRTAAACCCTTAGCCAGACTAACGAGAGGCTCAGAGACATTATCCAAATTAACAAAATTAGAAATGAAAAAGGAGATAGAAGAATAAAAAATCCTCAGATCCTACTACGAAAGCCTATACTCAACACAACTGGAGAATGTGGAGGAAATGGACAATTTCCTAGACAGACACAAAATACCAAAATTAAATCAGGATCAAATAGTTCATCTAAAGAGTCCCATAATCCCTAAAGAAATAGAAGTCATCATAGAAAGTCTTCCAACCAAAAAAATAAAAGTACAGGACCAGATGGTTTTAGTGCAGAATTCTATCAGACCTTCAAAGAAGACCTAAGACCAATAGTCTTCAAACTATTCCACAAAATAGAAACAGATGGAACACTACCTAACTTTTTCTATGAAGCCACAATTATGCTGATACCAAAACCACAAACAGATCCAATAAAGAAAGAGAACTTCAGACCAATTTCCCTTATGAATATTGATGCAAAAATACTCAATAAATATCTTGCAAACTGAATCCAAGAACACATCAAAACAATCATTCACAATGGTCAAGTAGGTTTCATCCCAGGGATGCAGGGATGATTCAATATATGGAAATCTGTCAAAGCAATCCACTACATAAACAAACTCAAAGAAAAAAAAAAACACATAGTTATTTCACTAGATGCATTTGACAAAACTCAGCATTCTTTCATGCTAAAAGTCTTAGAAAGAACAGGAATTCAAGGACCATACCTAAACATAGTAAAAGCAATGTATAGGGAACCAGTAGCCAACATCAAACTAAATGGAGAGACACTTGAAGCAATCCCACTAAAATCAGGGACTAGACAAGGCTGCCCCCTCTCTATATATCTTTCGAATATAGTACTTGAAGTTCTAGCTAGATCAATTAGAAAACACAAGACGATCAAAGGGATACAAATTGGAAAGGAAGAAGTCAAACTATCTCTATTTGTAGATGATATGATAGTATAACTAAATTACCCAAAAACTCCACCAGAGAACACCTACAGCTGATAAACAACTTCAGCAAAGTGGTTGTTTGTAAAATCACCTCAAACAAATTAGTAACCTTCCTATACTCAGAGGATAAGCAGGCTGAGAAAGAAATTAGGGAAATGACACCCTTCAAAATAGCCACAAACAATATAATGTACCTTGTTATGACTCTAACCAAGCAAGTGAAAGATCTATATGACAAGAACTTCAGGTCTCTCAAGAAGGAAGTCAAAGAAGACCTCAGAAAATGGAAAAAAGACTTTCATGCTCATGAATTAACAGGATTAATACAGAAGAAATGGCCATCTTGCCAAAAGCAAGATTTAGATTCAATGCAATGCCCATCAAAATACCAACTCAGTTCTTTATAGAGTTAGAAAGAGCAATTCTCAAATTCATCATGAATAACAAAAAACCCAGGATTGCTAAAACTATTCTCAAATGTTAAAGAACTTCTGGGGGAATCAGTATCCCGGACCTCAAGCTCTACTACAGAGCAATAGTGTCAAAAAACTGCCTGGTTTTGGTACAGGACATGCAAGTAGATCAATGGAATAGGATTGAAAACCCAGAAATGAAACCACACTCCTATGGTCACTTGATCTTTGCCAAAGGTGCTAAAACCATCCAGTGGAAAAAAAGATAGCCTTTTCAACAAATGGTGCTGGTTCAACTGGAGGTCAGCATGCAGAAGAATGCAAATTGATCCATAACTTAGCATGATTTCAACCAAGTTGTCTTTGTAGCAGCAACTAATGACAAAAATAGCAAGAATGCTAAGTATTACTTCAGTTATGACTAATATTGCTCTATTCTGTAACCTCATAACCTGTGTTTTGCTTTTGACTTCATACTACAGTGAAGACATTAACAACTCTCTCTTCCTGATTGTAATTTGAAGAACCAGGTGTGAGATAATTTTTAAATGGAAAATTCTCATCAACATTGTTCTTGCCCCTTTTATTCACTGCCTTTATGCATATTGACACCTCTCTTAACATGTTTTAGTCACAGGCATGCATGAATAGAGACAGATACCAGCAAACACACAAACATATACATAACAATAAAACACAAACACACACAAACACAAACACATTTTTTTAAACAAGGGACAATACTCAGGATTAAATAGTTTTTAATTTTTTATTATCTTGTGTATATGTATGCTTGCATGTGTGTGTAATTACATGATGTGCTTTCATGTATTGTATAGGTATACACATGTGTACAGATGTAATTTGGCATRTGTAGAGGTCAGGGTCCAACTTATAGAATTAAGTTCTATCCTTATCCCTGTGAGTGTCAATAATAAAATTCATATTTTCTGATTGATTCTCATAGTGGTTGTACCAGTTTGCAATCCCACCAGCAATGGAGTACTGTTCCTCTTTCTAAACATCCTCAACAACATGTGCTGTCACCTAAAGTGTTGATCTTAGACATTATTAAATGTGTAAGGTAGAATCTCAGGATCATTTTGATTTGCATTTCTCTAATCACTAAGGACTTTGAACATTTCTTTTGGTGTTTCTCAGCCATTCAAGATACCTCTGCTGTGAATTCTTGATTTGGTTCAATACCCCAGTTTTGTTGTTGTTGTTCTTCTTGTTGTTGTTGTTGTTTTAGTCTTTAGCTTTTTGAGTTCTTTATCTATGGGATGTGGGGATAGTGAAGATTTTTTTCCGAATGCGTAGGTTTCCAATTTGTCTTGTTAGATATGCCTTTTGCCGTACAGAAACTTTCCAGTTTCATGAGGTCCCATTTTCAATTCGTGATCTTAGCGCATGAGCCATTGGAGTTCTGTTTAGGAAATTTCCCCCTGTGCCCATGAGCCCAAGGCTCTTTCCCTCTTTCAATTCTATTAGATTCAGTATATCTCATTTCATGTTGAGGTCCTTGATCCACTTGAACTTAAACTTTGTGCAAGGTGAAATATATGGGTCTGTTTTCATTTTTCTACATATTTGACAGCTAGTTAAACCAGAACCATTTGTTGAAGATTCTTTGTTTTTTCCATTGTAAATGTTTGCCTTCTCTATGAAAGATTATATGCCCATAAGTGTATGGTTTTATTTCTGGATCTTCATTCTATTTCATTGATCAATGTGCCTGTCTCTGTACCAATACAATGCAGCTTTTATCACTATTGCTCTGTTAAACTTGAGGTCAGGGATGGTGATTCCCCCAGCTGTTATTTTATTGTTAAGGCTTGTTATAGCTATTCTGTTTTTTTCATCTTTCCAGATGAATTTGAGAATTGCTCTTTCTTTCAATATCTTTGAATAATTGTGTTGAGATTTTGATGGAGATTGCATTGATTCAATACATTGTCCTTGATAGGAAGGCCATTTTTACTATGTTAATTCTTCCAATCAATGAGCATGGGAGATATCTCCATTTTCTGAGATCTTCTTTGATTTCTTCMTTGAGAGACTTGAAATTATTGTCATACAGGTCTTTCACTTGTTTGGTTAGAGTTACCTCAAGATATTTTATATTATTTGTGGCTGTTGTGAAGGGAGTTGTATCACTAATTTCTTTTTTTTGGCATACTGATTTTTATTAGATATATACTTTATTTACATTACAAATCATTTCCCCTTTCCATTACAAATGGTTCCCCCCCCCCAGAAAGTCCCATAAGCCCTCTTCCCTCACCCTTTTCCCCAATCAAACCCCTCCCACATCCCTGTCCTTGTGTTCCCCTACACTGCTGCATTGAACCTTTCCAGGACCAGGAGCCTCTCCTTCCTTCTTCTTGGACATCATTTTATATGTGAATTGTGTCTTGGGTATTCTGAGCTTCTGCGCTAATATCCACTTATCAGTGAGTGCATACCATGTGTGTTCTTTTGTGATTGGGTTGCTTCACTTAGGAAGATATTTTCCAGTTTCACCCACTTGTCTAAGAATTTCATGAATTAATTGTTTTTAATAGCTGAGTAGTATTCCATAGTGTAAATATACCACATTTTCTGTAGCCATTCCTCTGTTGAGGGACATCTGGGTTCTTTCCAGCTTCTGGATATTATAAATAGGAATGCTATGAACATGGTGGAGCATGTGTCCTTATTACATGCTGGCGAATCTTCTGGGTATATGCCCAGTAGTAGTATAATTGGGTCCTCCGGTAGTATCATGCCCAGTTTTCTGAGGAACTGCCAGACTGATTTCCACAGTGGTTGTACCAGCTTGCAATCCCARGAGCAGTGGAGGAGTCTTCCTCTTTCTCCACATCCTTGTCAGCATCTGTTGTCTTCTGAGTTTTTTATCTTAGCCATTCTGACTGGTGTGAGGTGAAATTTCTTTATCAGCTCATTTATTATTTATATAAAGGAAGACTACTGATTCATTTGAGTAATTATATATCCAGCTACTCTGCTGAAGTTGCTTATCAGCTAGAGAAGTTCTCTGGTAGAATTTTTGGGGTTGCATATGTATACTGTCATATCATCTGGAAATAGTGATACGTTTATTTCTTCTTTGCCAATTTGTAGCCCCTTGATGTCTTTATGTTCTCTTATTGTTCTAGGTAGCACTTCGAGTACTACATTGAATAGATCTGGGGAGAGTGGGCATCCTTGTCTGGCCCCCAATTTTAGTGGAATTTCTTCAAGTGTATCTCTGTATAATTTGAAACTGGTTTCTTATTGCTGCATATTGCTTTATTATGTTTTGGTATGGGTTTTGAATTCCTCATCTCTCTAATACTTTTGACATGAAGGGGTGTTTCATTTTGTCAAATCTAAGGAGGTGATCACATGATTTTTTTTGGTTCGAGTTTGTTTTTATAGTGGATGACATTAATGGATTTTTATATATTGGACCAACCTTGCATTACTGGGATGAAGCCTACTTGATCATGATGAATGACAGTTTTGATGTATTCTTGGATTTGGTTTACAAGAAGTTTATTGGGTATTTTTACATTGATATTCATAAGGGAGATTGGTTTAAAGTTCTCTTTTTTGTTAGGTCCTTTTGTGGTCTAATCAGAGTAATTGTGGCTTCATAGAATGAATTAGATAATCTTTCTTATGTTTTTATATTATGGGATAGTTTGAGGAAAATTGATATCTGGACTTCTTTGAAGGCAGGGCAGAATTCTGCACTAAATCCACCTGGCATTGAACTTTTTTTCTTTTGTTTTGGTTGGGAGATTTTTAATGACTTCTATTTTGTTGTGCAGTATGAACCTGTTTAGATTACTTGTTCTTGATTTAGCTTTGGTATGTGGTCTCTGTCTAGGAAAATATCNTTGAGAGACTTGAAATTATTGTCATACAGGTCTTTCACTTGTTTGGTTAGAGTTACCTCAAGATATTTTATATTATTTGTGGCTGTTGTGAAGGGAGTTGTATCACTAATTTCTTTTTTTTGGCATACTGATTTTTATTAGATATATACTTTATTTACATTACAAATCATTTCCCCTTTCCATTACAAATGGTTCCCCCCCCCCAGAAAGTCCCATAAGCCCTCTTCCCTCACCCTTTTCCCCAATCAAACCCCTCCCACATCCCTGTCCTTGTGTTCCCCTACACTGCTGCATTGAACCTTTCCAGGACCAGGAGCCTCTCCTTCCTTCTTCTTGGACATCATTTTATATGTGAATTGTGTCTTGGGTATTCTGAGCTTCTGCGCTAATATCCACTTATCAGTGAGTGCATACCATGTGTGTTCTTTTGTGATTGGGTTGCTTCACTTAGGAAGATATTTTCCAGTTTCACCCACTTGTCTAAGAATTTCATGAATTAATTGTTTTTAATAGCTGAGTAGTATTCCATAGTGTAAATATACCACATTTTCTGTAGCCATTCCTCTGTTGAGGGACATCTGGGTTCTTTCCAGCTTCTGGATATTATAAATAGGAATGCTATGAACATGGTGGAGCATGTGTCCTTATTACATGCTGGCGAATCTTCTGGGTATATGCCCAGTAGTAGTATAATTGGGTCCTCCGGTAGTATCATGCCCAGTTTTCTGAGGAACTGCCAGACTGATTTCCACAGTGGTTGTACCAGCTTGCAATCCCARGAGCAGTGGAGGAGTCTTCCTCTTTCTCCACATCCTTGTCAGCATCTGTTGTCTTCTGAGTTTTTTATCTTAGCCATTCTGACTGGTGTGAGGTGAAATTTCTTTATCAGCTCATTTATTATTTATATAAAGGAAGACTACTGATTCATTTGAGTAATTATATATCCAGCTACTCTGCTGAAGTTGCTTATCAGCTAGAGAAGTTCTCTGGTAGAATTTTTGGGGTTGCATATGTATACTGTCATATCATCTGGAAATAGTGATACGTTTATTTCTTCTTTGCCAATTTGTAGCCCCTTGATGTCTTTATGTTCTCTTATTGTTCTAGGTAGCACTTCGAGTACTACATTGAATAGATCTGGGGAGAGTGGGCATCCTTGTCTGGCCCCCAATTTTAGTGGAATTTCTTCAAGTGTATCTCTGTATAATTTGAAACTGGTTTCTTATTGCTGCATATTGCTTTATTATGTTTTGGTATGGGTTTTGAATTCCTCATCTCTCTAATACTTTTGACATGAAGGGGTGTTTCATTTTGTCAAATCTAAGGAGGTGATCACATGATTTTTTTTGGTTCGAGTTTGTTTTTATAGTGGATGACATTAATGGATTTTTATATATTGGACCAACCTTGCATTACTGGGATGAAGCCTACTTGATCATGATGAATGACAGTTTTGATGTATTCTTGGATTTGGTTTACAAGAAGTTTATTGGGTATTTTTACATTGATATTCATAAGGGAGATTGGTTTAAAGTTCTCTTTTTTGTTAGGTCCTTTTGTGGTCTAATCAGAGTAATTGTGGCTTCATAGAATGAATTAGATAATCTTTCTTATGTTTTTATATTATGGGATAGTTTGAGGAAAATTGATATCTGGACTTCTTTGAAGGCAGGGCAGAATTCTGCACTAAATCCACCTGGCATTGAACTTTTTTTCTTTTGTTTTGGTTGGGAGATTTTTAATGACTTCTATTTTGTTGTGCAGTATGAACCTGTTTAGATTACTTGTTCTTGATTTAGCTTTGGTATGTGGTCTCTGTCTAGGAAAATATCYATTTCATCTAGATTTTCCAGTTTTGTCAAGTATAGGCTTTTGTAGTGGGATCTGATAAGTTTTTGAATTTCCTCCATTTCTGTTGTTATGTCACCCTTTCCTTTTCTTATTTTGTTCATTTGGATACGGCCTCTCAGCCCTTTAGTTTGTCTGACTATTTCCTACCTTCTACTCCTCTTAGATGTGTTTGATTCTTTTTGTTCTAGAATTCTCAGGTGTGAGGTTAAGCTGTTGATGTAAGAACTCCCCAGTTTCTTTCCCAGCATGCTTACTGCTATAAATTTTCTTCTTAGCACTTTCATTGTATCCCATAAGTTAGGGAATGGTGTGTCAACATTTTCATTAAATTCCAATAAGACATTAATTTCTTTATTTCTTCCCTGACCAAGTTATCATTGAGTAGAGGTGCTCATTTTTCACATTTATGAGTGCTTTCTTTTGTTTGTGCTGTTGTTGAAGACCAGCCACAGTGATCTGATAGGATACATGGAATTATTTCAGTCTTCTTGCATCAGTTAAGTATAGTTTTGTGACCAATTATATGGTTGATTTTGGAGAAGGCACCATGTGGTGCTGAGAAGAAGTCGTATTCTTTTGTTTTAGGGGGAAATGTTCTGTAAATATCTGCTAAATCCATTTGGTTCATAACCTCTCTTGGTTTCACTGTGTCTGTTTAGTTTCTGTTTCAATGACTTTTCCTTTGGAAAGAAAGGAATGTTGAAGTCTCCTATTATTATTGTGTGGGGTTCAATGTTTGCTTTGAGCTTTAGTAAAGCTTCTTTTATGAATGTGGTTGCTGGTACTGGCTTATTTTGTGTGTCAACTTGACAAAAGCTGGAGATATCACAGAGAAAAGAGCCTCCCTTGAAGAAATACCTCCATAATCTCCAGATATAAGGAATTTTCCCAAATAGTCATCAAGGGGAAAGTGCCCCTTTTGTATGGTGCCATCCCTGGGCTGGTAGTCTTGGGTTCTATAAGAAATCAAGCTGAGCAAGCCATGGGAATTAAGCCAGTAAGTAACATCCATCCATGGCCACTGCATTATCTCTCCTGCTTCCTGAATTGCTTAGTTCCAGTCCTGAATTTCTTTGGCGATGAACAGCAAAATGGAAATTTAATCTTACTAAACCACGTCCCCCACAATTTGTTCATGGTCATGATGTTTTGTGCAGGGATAGAAACCCTAACTAAGATAGTATCCTTACACTGGGTCATAGATGTTCAGAACTGACATGTTCTCTTGATGGATTTTTCCCTTTGATGAATATGCAGTGTCCTTCCTAATCACTCGTGATAACTTTTCATTAAAGTCTATTATATTGGATATTTGGACAGCAACTCTAGCTTGTTTCCTGGGACCATTTTATTGGAAGACCTTTTTCTACCTTTTACTCTAATATATTTTCTGTCTTTGTTATTGAGGTATGTTTCTTGTATGCAGCAAAATGCTGGATCTTGTTTATGTAACTAGTCTGTTAGCTTATATCWTTTTATGGGTAAGTTGAGTTCATTAATAATAAGACATAGTAAAGACATTGACTATTGGTTACTGATATATTTGTTTTTGTAGGTGGTTTATGTGCTTGCAGTTCTCTCCTTTTGGCTTTGTTGTAAGATTAATACCTTGTCTTTTCTTTGGTGCAAGTACCTTCCTTGTGTTGGAATTTTCCTCTTCGGATCCTCCGTAGGACTGATTGGTAGACAGATACTGTTTGAATTTGGTTCTGTCCTGGAATGTTTTGTTTTTTCCATCTGTGTTGAATGAGTGTTTTGCTGGGTATAGTAGCCTGGGCTGGCATTTGTGTTCTCTTAGAGTCTGCATGACCTCTGACCATGTTCTTGTGGCTTTCATACTCTCTTTTGAGAAGTCTGGTCTATTTCTGATAGGTCTACCTTTGTATGTTACTTGGCCCTTTTCCCTTGCAACTTTTAATATTTCTTCTTTGTTCTCTGGGTTTAATGTTTTAATTATTAAGTGACCAGAGGGTTTTCTTTTCTGGTCCCATTCATTTAGTGTATAGGTTTCTTGTAACTTTATGTCATCTCTTTCTTTAAGGCTGTGGAAGTTTTATTATATGATTTTTTTTTTCTGAAGACATTTTCAGGTCCTTTGAGCTGGGAATATTTGTTCTCCTTTATTCTGATTATTCTCAGATTTGGCCTTTCATTATATCCTGAATTTCCTGGATGCTTTGGGTTAGAGTTTTTATGTTTTGAATTTTATTTGACAGTTGTGTCAATCACCTTTATGGTGTCTTCTACACCCAAGATTATCTCTTCTATCTCTTGTATTTTGGTGGTGATACATCTGCAATTCCTGACTTTTTCCCTAGGTCTTCCATTTCCAGGTTTGCCTCCATTGGTGTTTTCTTTATTGTTTCGACTTCTACTTCCATGTGTTTTTATGATAAAAGTCCTAAAGAAGAAGGACTAAAAGGAATTGACTCCAACATAATAAGATCCATGTAACAAAGGTTCTTCCAACATTAATATAAATGCAGCCAATCTTAAAGTATGGCTACTGAGATCAGAAAACTTTCATGGATGTCTGCTATCTCTATTCCTTTCCAATTCAAAGTAGTAGCTAGAGCAGTAAATAAAGAAAATTAGAGGAAAACAAATAGGAAAAGACAATGTGATATTGTACACTAGAGAACCAAAAAAATAAATAAATAAACCAACATTTAGATATGATTAACAATTTCAGCAACATGACTCTATACAAAATTAACATACAAAATCAGTAACTGTTCTACACATAAGAGCATACATGAATGTGTTCTTGCTGTGAGTCCCTTTTCTATGTCACAGTCATACCTTTCCATACATTTCATTAGTTAAGAAGATTGATGTGGTATGTGTGTGCGCACTCACATGCCTGTGTGTGTGTCTATATGTGTGTGTGTGTGTGTGTGTGTGTATTTAGTATTTTTCCTTTCTTGTTAATTATTTTTTATTGTTTTCCTGTTTGATTTCTAAAGAGTGTTGGAAAACAGGACATGATGTTGAGTGGATGGGAAGGTGGGGAGGACCTGGGTGAAGTTAGAAGAGAAGAAACTGTGATCAGATTTTTTTTTCATATTTTACATCACACTTTTAATTTTTACACTTAAAATGTGACAAGCAATCCTCAAACCATTGAATATTAATTTATAGTATGATTTTTAATGACTATGGAGAATTCCAATTTATAAGGATAGCATATCATTTAAATGTTCTGTTCTATGAGGCAATAAGATTTTTATTGGTTTTGAATATGTCTGTGCATGTATGTGAGTACACGTGTGTGTGTGTGTGTGTGTGTGTGTGTGTGAATGTGTATGATGTCAAAATCTTCTTTAAATAAAGCAGTTTAGAGTCACCCATCAGCCAAAATTTCTATGTCTACAACTGTTAACACAACAGAAATAAAATGAGCTTCATACTAATTATTCTATCATGCCAGAAGCTTCTTCACTGCTGCTCCTTTACTTTGCACTTACAACACACTAAAGCTGTTGAAAGAAAACAGAAGAACAGATGTAAAGGGGCTGGAGTTCCTCCATAGAATTCTAAATGGCACACAGACTTCTTGCAACAGCAAATAAAAGCTTGCAATCATTAAGGGGACTCGAAAGGAAGACAAAGAACTCAACAAACATTTAGATTCCCCACAAACCATTTTATCTTTGTCAGAATTTAATTTAAAACACTTTTGACATTCAATTATTCACTGTAGACAGACTCAGAGTCACATCATCTGCTGCCAAAGCTAAATTACCAAATAGAGAGACATAAACCTGAGTGGTTTCTTCATAAGATAGCCCATAATGATAAAAACTTCTTCCTACAGGCATTATGTACTATACACATTAACACAGTTTCCAAGCAGGGATTGATCTCAAGCTGCTTAAAGAACGTAGAAGTAACTTGGGAAGTAACACTGACATTCGTACTAATCATTTTAATTGGATCTAAGCTTAATTTAATAAATTTCATTGTGTTATTTTTTTTTTACCAGTGTCAGCTGTTTATTAATACTCCTTCAAACTGGCTTATCTATTTGCAATTTATCTTGTTGACAAGTTTTAATGAATATTCAAATGTGATGGATTAAAATAGATTAACTATGAAATATAGTCCAACCAGAAAATCTTAAGGGCAATGTTTTATTGCATTAAAATGGAATTTCTATTAACCACAAGTGGCTTTTATACCTCATAAAAGGATCACAGGTCTCAGAAGGGTGTTTGCCAAACTGTTGATCCCAAATGAAAGTCTAATCCTTCCTTTCTCCTTATATTTTAACCTGCCACTGAATTCAGTATACATTGCCAAATAGAACTGTCCTTTTTAATATTTGATCATTCAAACATCTTTTATACTTGATCGTATCTTAATTATGTTGGGAGATGTCATTTGTCAGCATAGAAAGTGATAATTGGCTTGAATGATATTTGTATCCTTTACGGTAGCATGCCTGTTTCATCATGAAGACCAATCTTTTAGCTTGAAAAATTTTTCCCCCACCATTTTCCACTAATTTTGAACTGTAAGATTGCTTTTGGGTRAATATATATTCATCATACAAATACTGGGCTTCATTTGAAATTTAAAGATTTAGCTTTATTTCTGTGAATGTTTCTCTCTCTCTCTCTCTCTCTCTCTCTNTCTCTCTCTCTCTCTCTCTCTCTCTCTCTGTCTGTCTGTCTCTCTCTCTCCTTTCTCATGTGTGTGTGTGTATGTGTGTGTGTGTCTGTGTCTGTCTGTGTCTGTGTCTGAGTCTCTGTTAAGTTGTGCTGTGTGTATGTCTCTGTTTGGGTACATGAATTTGCATATGTGTAGGGTACTCATGAAGACCAGATTAAAGTATTCAGTTCCCTTGAGATGTGGTTTCAGTGTGTAAGGAGCCAAATGATACTGGGAATTGAATGTAGATTTTCAGCAAGAGCATTTTGATGCTTAGAGTGCTTATAGGCTCATGTATGTGAAAACCTGGCATCATTTGTGGAGGTTTTGGAGATATGTTCTTCATAAAGGAATTATGTCACTGAAGATAGGCTTTAATAGACCTTGACCATTTTCCAGTTGTTTCCTCTATTCTGTGATTATAGTTAAAGATGTGAGATCTCTGGTTGCTATTACAGCAGCTATGCCTGCTAACATGCCTGCTCTCCCACAGCCATTTTGAACTCTTATCTTTCTGGCATCATTAACTCAAGTAAAATTGTTCTACTATAAATTGCTTTGGACATTGGTTTATCAGACCAAATAACTAATCTATGTATCCAGTGTTTTAAACCATGAGCCATCTCTTCAGAATTGTTTCTGTGATATTTTCATGCATGCCTAGAGTACATTTTAGCAGTCATTATCCTCTCCTATGTCCCCTATTCATTTCATGTGATTCTTTCTTGCTTGCTTAAAGTAGATTAGTACTGATGGGAAAATGTGAGATATTTGTCTTTCTGAATCTTATCTGCTTTGATTTACATGATAATCTTGGTCCATATAAATGTTGGAGGATTATCTTTTATGTTACTCACCATTACTCACTGAAATATAATGCAGTTCTCTTTTCCTTTTCTAGACATGATAACTAAATTTTGATACCACATTAAGTATTTTTTTAAACTCACTGTATTGTGTTTAAAACCCATCAGTGAAGTAGATGACTTGGATCTCTGACAAATCATTCATATTTAATGCATAAGTCAGTAACTGTATGAAACTGCACGTTGCCACATACAAATTAACTGATCAGACTACAACTTTCTATGAGGGAACAAAGTAAACTTCCCTGTGAAAGCAGTACCTTTATAACATTTAATTTAGTATTCCTCTCCTTCCTCATCCTTGCATTCATAAGAATTCACACCAAACTCCTCATCATCCTTCTCTAGGGGTGGCCTTGTCCTCAAGGGYCTCAGAGAACTCCCCTTCCTCCATGCTTTCATTCACATAACATTGCACAAAGGCATGCTTGGCATACATCAGAACAAACTTGTGATCTAGGTGAGCCCAGGCCTCAGCAATAGTGTTGTGCTGCTCAGCATGAACACAGCTTTCTGGATCTTGTCCAGGTCACCACCAGATACCAAATTGGGAGGCTGGTAATTAATGCCAACTTTGAAGTCAGTGGAGTACCAGTCTACAAACTTGATGGTAAGTTTGCTCTTGGTGATGGTAATGACAGCATTGATATCTTTGGGTACCACATTATGATGGTAGAGCAGGCAAGACGCCATATATTTACCATGGCAAGAGTCATATTTCACCATCTGATTGGCTGGCTYCAAGCAGGCATTGGTAATCTGTGTTACAGAAACCTGCTCATGGTAGACTTTCTCAGCAAAGATGACATGTGTATAAGTGGCCAAAGGGAAGTAGATTCGAGGGTAGGTCACCAGGTTGGTCTGGAACTATGTCAGATCAATATTCAGGGTTCCATCAAATCTGAAGGAAGCAGTGACAGAAGATAAAATTTAGTGTAGGTTAGGTGCTCAATGTCGAGGTTTCTACAACAGATGTCACTGTCTATCATGAAGGCACAATCAGAGTGC
>BDUI01003637.1:98152-109076 GCA_002335545.1 Apodemus speciosus
AAGGAGAAAAGTAAATGGGGGAGTTAAGTTTATGTTAATGGCACACGCCTGTAATCCCAGCACTTGGGAGGCAGAGGCAGGTGGATTTCTGAGTTTGAGGTTAGCTCGGTCTACAGAGTGAGTTCCAGGACAGTCAGGGCTACACAGAGAAACTCTGTCTCAAAAAATCAAAAAAAAATTTAAAATCAATTAAAATCATGTAATTAATTATACCAAAATGCTAAAGATAAAGAATGTCCCAAGAAGGTAGAAAATTAAATAGATATGGATGAAGATATATAAGTAATTTCATGAATTCAAATATCATATAACCAACTCTTCTTTCTCTGTTTCATATGTGTGGTCATTATGCTTAACCAATTACCTCCAACCTAACTGCATTCATGTTCATAGAAACAACGAACTCAACAACCACTGAATAGACACTGATAACTCTCCCCATTCTTCAGTCTCACATATGCTCCATTTCTTGATATTCTATTTTCAGTCTCCAACAATGACACTAATGTCCACTCCACTCCAGTGTGGAATATAGTGGCTCATGAGCAAATGCTGTGCCAACTGTTATTTGAGTGTGAATTCAGTGTGTTCCCCAAGGTTTCACACTTTAATTCAGTCAAACTAGAAATACAGGTGTCAGTGTGGGTCATTCATTCATATTTAGAGCCTATATGCACACACAGTTTCAATTATATTTACTATATCTTCTTCCCCTGCCCTTTCCTGTTTTTTTTTTCTTTCTGTTATTCAGAGTAAGGTCAAACTGTTCTCATCCGATTACATGCAAGTGTTTCAGTTAGCATTGGTTACTTTAACCTTGCTTTCTTCCAATACATTTAGAAGGATCCCAGAAATCAATTTTGATGCACATATAATGAAGAGTCTACCATGTCACTCCAGTGTTTAAAGCATCACACTGGAAAAAKAAAGTCCACTGAGTGAGCATGCATTTTTTTCTATTTACTTCATTACATACTTTCACTTACCTAGTTTTGCATTCATACTTTACAATCTAAGCACATTTTACTATGATGTGAAAATTTTGATTGGTTATTCATTTTGCACCCAGAAAATTGAGTATTATTCTGAAATTTCCACAGGGATGGCTATGCTAGTTTGCTACTTCTGCTTTGCTGTGACAAATCCTCACAAACAAGCTGCTTAAAGCAGTATATTGTCTTACTACTCTGGGGCTCAGTGGCTCTGTTTATCTAAAACCAAGAAGCTGACAGAGTACAGCTCCTTCCGGAGGCTCCAGGAATAGATATATGTAGACTGGACACTGTATCTTCAGATTGTAGAACAGAAACAGGAAGCATGCAAACCCACTTAACTATTCATTTTAGGAATTTATGTTTTAAATTATACTTCCAAAGGAGAGTTACCAAAATTGATGAATTACCTATTTGTATATAGTTATTAATGTTAAACAGTAATTTGCATAGTTCAAGAACATTCTGTTATTTATAACCGTTTTAATGAAATTGCTTAAAATCTGTCACAACCATCACATCCTGCTAAATTCTTTATCATCCTATGGTGACAATGATTACCAGGAAAAATAATGGAACACACTAGCTCAAAAGAAATCCCATGTTTGATTGATGTCCCTGGAAACACTGACCCTTTCTTAAGAGAAATAGTTGAGGTATGAATGGGAAGTGGAGAGAGAATGGGAAGGGAAGAGAGAGGAAAACCTGCAGTCAGGATGTAATATATGTAAAGAAGAATAATGTTTTAAAAATTGATATATGAGAAGAAATAGTGTTGCTAATGCAGCAGTTTGGATGTGACATTAATGTGCTCTCCAAGCCTCCATGTGTTAAAATGTTATCCCTCTTGTCATACATAAAGAGGAATTCTTATCTGATGATAAGAGTTGACACAGAGATATTGGAAGGCAGTTATTTATCTTTAAAGACTTTCTATGAAAATCTTCAATGGTTGTATTCTAGTGTCTTTATAATATAGGAAAGGGGTGAGAAGGTGTGCATAGCTAAACGTATTCACAGCCTCTTGACAAGGGAAATTCTAAGCAGGGATGGTATTCTGCAAGAATTTATCATCATGTTTTGACCTCAGCCTTGTACTTATAGAATTCTAAGCTTAATATATAYTGTAGGGATTTGTACCATTAACAAGAATAGTAAGACTTTTATCACATAATATTAAGCCAATGTTCAGTAAAGACTTCTTGAAGGTTGTAATACCTTTCAGGCAAAATTTTTAGACTTTCTCATAATGCAAAGTGTTTCATTATGAAATAATATTTGAAGCATTCTCACTTCCATTTAGAAGAGGGAAGAAAATAATCATGATATGTATGGGGAGGGACCTGGGTGGGAGAAAGGAGAGGGAGGGGGCAGGGTAATATATGGGGGAAACAGGAGAGAAGCCCAGAGGCCCAGGAAAATGAATGGAAATATGCCACTGGAGGGGCTAGGGATGGAGGAACCTCTAGAAAGTCTCCACGACTTTATTTTTCCATGATAGGCTTCCAGGACTCAATTGTGATGATATTAGCCACAATGCTCAACAGTGTGGAGATAGATCCTGAAGAGAGCACCTCATAATTTTTGACCCAGAATTGTTTCTAACAGCAATGCACAGAAAAAAAATTGAACAGAGACTGAAGTAAAGGCCATCCAGTGGCCTGCCCAACTTGGGATTCATCCCATGGGTAGGGACCAAATTCTGACACTACACTATTACTAAAGCTATTGTTATACTTGCCGACAGGAGCCTAACATTGCTGTTTTCTGAGAGGTTCTAATGGCAGCTGACTGAGATAGATGCAGATTCTTATAGCTAACCATTGGACTAAGGTCAGGGACTACTATAGAAGAGTCATAGGAATGAGTGAAGGAGATAAAGGGGATTGCAGCCCCATCGGAAAACAAATAGAATCAGAACTCAGACCCTTCATAGCCCCCATAGAMTAAGACACCAAGCAAAGAACATAGATGGTCTGTTCTGTGCCCCTGGCACATGAGTAGCAGAGGACCAACTTGTCTAACTTCAGAGGGAGAAGATGCACCTACTTATGTAGAGACTTGATGACCCAGAGAAAGGTTATGTTGGAGGTAGGTGAGGTGGGGTGGGTGATTGGGGAAAGACCTTTGAGCCAATGTAGGGGGGTGGAGTGAAGAACTCTGGGAGAGGAGACTTAGAAGGGAGGCAACATTTAGAATATAAATCAATAATTTATTAAAGTTAAAAAATAATTTTGATAGCAATAATAACAACAATGATAACAGTAAATGGAAAACTTGGGAGCAAATTAAATTGATTTGAAAAATGATTCTTGAGTCTTCTCTCATAATCTCCACATAAGATTATAAATGGCATAATTGGGGTGATGGATTGAGATGGAACGTGAGTGATGTCCTCTACATGACAGGATGATGTTCCTGGCAATTTGTCTATTCTCAACAATCAATTTCTATGCCTGTTCAAGATTTAGGAAAGAAGTTGTTTGATTTGCATAAAATCTTCCACCATCTATAATAAATTATGCATTATGGGCATTTACAATATTATCAATMACATTAGGAAAAATGTATTTTGAATGTGATAACCTAGTGGCATGATTAAAATTTTTTTCTCAAGCAATGCAAAAGTTTTGAAATATTACAAAATGACTTTTTAAAGGTTAAAGCAATGAAACCAACATGTGAGGAAGCAATTGCACCTGTTTATCCTGAACTGAACAAGTCTGTCCCCGCTGAAACCCTAGGAAGTTATTTTGACTTGTGATCCATAAATCATTTGCAAAGCTCAAAATTTAATTCCTGGTTTAAAGTTCATACAAAAAGCTTTGAAATGACACTCACATGCATGTATGAAAGAAAGGGAAATTATTTATCAGAAAAAAAGAGAAGGCATATATAAATATTAGCATCTACCCATTCATTATGAGACTTCTATATGTACATCTGTTAAATCAAAATCATTTCTGTACCAGGGATGAGGCACATGGATTAAGCAAAAAAAGAAGGAAAATGCTTCTTTTCTGTTGAAAGTCATATTTGAGATTATATTTAAAAAATGGAAGATGGGTTTGATAATTTTGAGAGGCCAGTTCCTGCTGCCAAAGAACAGCTTTGAGGTCAGCTTGACAGTTAGACTTTCTTCTTAACACTGAAAGAAAGAAATGAAAATGGAGTTGGTGGTAATTGGATCTGCGGTAGCAATTGACTGTAACTGTGAGTTCCAAGTATATCAAAGAAAAACCTGTGTAGTGTTGCTAACCTTTCAAAATGAATCCAAAAAGAATGCAATGTTTAGCAGTCCCCTTACTATAAAACTCATAATTATCTTGTTTTAATTCTTACTTATAAAGAATAAATATTTTGACAAAATCGAGTGCTGAGCATGTAAACATTTTAAAACCTCTATGTTGTGATTCTCTAGTTTTAAGTTATATGTTCATTCAGAAATGTCTAATTCGTGACAGTCAGCTTTCATTTTCATTTTTTTCCATGACCCCTAAACTTCATTCAATCTCAATTGGATCTCAATCAACCTGGAGATTTAAAGCAAGTTCTATCAACTTCCATAGGCCTCTGTTTCTCCAGTGAAAGATAAAAGTGAGCATGGAATCAATATCAACTTTACTATCTCATGACTTTAGATGTATTACATACTTGAAGACTGARGTCTTTTCCAAAACTTCACTGTCTCTGAGAGAATCTCCTCTGTGGATCGATTTTATAAATGTGCAACTTCAATATAAGCAAACCAGTTTATGTAGGACAATATAATTCATAGACTAATAATTGATCATAAAATTAAATTATAATTTTCTATGGAAACACAGATATTAATCATTCTTCACGTGATGGATGGTATAAATATTGATGATATAAAGTTCAGTTTATATTTACAGAGAAGCATTTCATGAATTTATAGAATAAAGCAATGAAACAGGATGCCTCTATGTAGTCCTGGCTGTCAGACAAATCGCTGTATAGACCAGGCTGGCCTTGAATTCATAGGTCCTTCTGACACTGCCTCCCAAGACATGGGATTAAAGGTGTGCATCACCACTCCTGAGAATAGAGCAATGAAAGCAAAATGTCAGTAACATGCAAAATATTGTTTTTAAACTCACCAAGACAAAGTAAGTTTAAATGTGAAGCTGATTTACACTGGATGTTATTAGCAAATCTGTATGCTAATACCACATCTGCTTCCTCCAGGAACAGATTTTAAAACTCTTTTCGCCTCTGAGCTATACCTAGGATAGCCCACCTCATTCTCTCTGTTTACCTGAAGACTATTCATTTATGAAAGACTGAATAGTTAGAAAACTTCTCTGTAATATGCTTCTGAGATAAAAAGCACAACCTCTGTATTGTAGGAATAAGCCTGTTCTTTAAAAATCATGCATGATTCTTCTTTTTAGGATGGGAAGCRCTTTATAATTCACAACAATGGCTTCCTTGTAAAGACGAGAACCCATAGATGAAAATGTTTTAAGAAAGAAAATAACAATGAAAATCACTAGAACCATGAAGATTTTGGATAAGTTAAGAAAAATAAAATGTTCTTGATCTAAAGTAATTATCAATTGCTTGGAAATCTATGGTTTTTTAAAAACTCCAAATATTAAGACCACTATCATTTTACAGAGAATATGTTGTCTGAAAAACAGTTCTTATTCATAACGCAGTTATTTAAAAGTAGACAGACTTTATTAATTATAAAGAGCTCAGATATAGGACTAGGTAAAAGATCAAAGTCAACAATTTATCACTCCCCTGTAATAATTGATTTTATAGTTTAGCATACTTTGCTACAGAATTTCTCTTCTTAAAGGAAAACATGTACGTATTCACTAGGTTTGAGTTTGCAGAATTTCCTTTGTGGTTCCTGGAGTTTGTGTTTTTCTTTGCATGGGTTATTTTTTCTTAGAAAATCAAATTAACTAATGATTTTATTCTTTTAAACAAATAAAATATGAATGTAAATAGACTGATATTTCATTCAAAATTATATTGGGCATGATCTGCCCAAAGTCAAGATTTATTACAAATAACACAGTCTCAGCATGAATCGTAGTAGACAATGCAATAATTCTCCAATGCTTTCAGCTAGTATTCAGTTTTGTTTATTGCAGTTAATGTAGTCAATCAATTAATGTTTGAATAATATGAATGTTATATCTGATGCAGGGTTTGATATCAGTCCTGTATTCCACAGAAAGTTTAAATCTTTTAAGCTTCATTGCTTTTTAATGKTTCAGATGTCACTTTGCTAGTTTTACTTTTATTAAAGCTATTAGTAGCTCCACTGTAGTTATTGTCTCACCAGTATAACACTCAACTACAACTGCAACCAATCCTCCAGTGGGCAAGAAAAAGACCACTCTCATGCCTGAATCTCTGTGAACTCTCATTGTACCCTATGGTCCCTTTAATATTTTATATAACTATATGTAGCTGGTAAATTATTCAGACCATATTCTTCCTAAATATCACATCTCTTTTATGGGAGTTTTGTCATAGGCTCTCAAGAGTGGCCATCTACAGGGAAACATATGTTGCATTTAGAAGCATGAGCTGAACTCTGGAGGAACTGACAGTTTTCTCGAATCTTAAACTGTCCCTTTGCATGACTTTACTGAGGAACAGGAAGTCTACACTGCAATACCTTCCCAACACTTAGCAGCAAGCTAAGGTTCATTACTTAAATGGTTTCTCCTAAATGTTGTTTCTTTTATCCAAGATATTTAAGTTTGAAGAAAAAAGACCAGGAGCATTTTCTTTCTGGTTCTGTATGTTGTAGGGCTAGGTGAGGCCACCACACAAGGGACACTGGAATGTATTGACTATTGAAATAATATGTTGTTTACTACAACTAAAATAACATTAATTATAAATTTGTATCTTGAGTGTATCAAATAGATTATAAGAAAATAGCCTGTGAACTGAAATTTATTAAAGGTTAATAGGGGTCAAAAAGAATGATCCCAATTTAGTAARACCATATGGGAAAATTATGTCTCARAACAATTTTCAAGAAGAAAGGGGTTCAAGATCATGACCTGTCAATTATAGAACAAGGCTGATTGTGACACATTTCTTGCTCAAGTTTCATAGAAATTAAACAGAAGCACTGGGAATGGAATTTTTTCCCCTACAGAAGGAAATACATGAATACATTTGGCAATCTGATCTCTCATTTTACCACCATTACTGAAAATCAGTGGCTTGTAAAACTAATTAATAGATCTAAGTAGGTTATTTGTTTGTTGTGGGCATGGTTTGCCTAAACTCAGGATTTATTACAAACACCATGATCTAAGCATGAAGGATTCTCCAACGCTGTCAAGTATTTGCCATTAYTGTTKACYGTGCTCAGTATTATGGCTCAATTMATATTAGGGTAATACGAAGTTTACTATTGATTCGGTGTTTATTTATTGAATCTTAATATTTTAATTATGAATTTTGTGTTATAAATGTCTTAACTGTTTATTAGAACATTTGAGTGCTTATGAATATTTACCAAATTTATAAAGTAATGTTTTGTACTAAAACCTTCTATCCATCATCTAATTGATGTGACCTTACTCACAGTATGTGACCTAAATATACTCATTAATCTGCAATATATATATATATATATATATGAACAAAATTAAAAAACATTTTAGAAAGCATAAAAAGCATGTAGTGTTCCAATTATTAATTAACACTTAAGGCCATTTTCAACAGCCTTTTCTGTGAAACATTTTAGATAGAATTCTAACAATGTTAAGTGAAATTCATCAGTAACACATTGTTTTGATACAATGGTGTTGCACTTTGGGAAACTATTTAGCCATTATAAATATTCTTTCTCAAAAGCACTCTTATTTATATTCTCCTGATATGTAATAATTTTAGAGCAAACCTTTCTTTTGTATTACATAAAGTGACTGTTCTCTGTCTGTGATTGGAAAGTAATAATGCCCTTGCGAGTAGAAATCATTCGTTGCATACCTCGCATGGCAGTAGACACATGCAATCTAAGAAATAAAGAACCAGAAGTAAGAGAATCGAGAGTTCAAGCAAACACTATATAGCAAGTTTGAAGCCATCATRTTTATTATGTAACATTCTATAAAAAAGAAGTGTTTGATTCAAATATTCATTTTGAACAATGAATATGTGACTTTCTAATTTATTTGTGTCAAATACAAAGGCACAGAAAATTTATTGATTTAGTCATTCATGTATGCATTGACTCGTTAATTCATTATATTCATAAACTCTCTCATCTACTTTGGGAATTATGATATTTTCTCTTCAAATTCCAAATTTGCTTACACATAGATCTTGTTTACAGTGAAAACAGATGTGGTGTTTTATCAGGTAAAATTCTACAGAATCTCATTACTTTCAATGTAGAGACATGAAATTACATTATATAAATCAYGCAAGGAAAAAGAACATGAAAGAACTATTTATATTGTAATTTATGAAACAACATTTATGTTTTGGAAATTTCAATTACATAATTCATTAAAAATATAAAAGAGGAAAGTAATAAATTAACAGGATCCCAGAACACATGTTTGAAATATATAATAGATGGAGTACATTTACTTTATTAGCAAACTTACAAGAAAATACTATAGTAAAGTAACAGAATTATTTCAATTTAAGAGGAAATTGACTTCACATGGTACTGAATAAACCTCTGTGGAGAATAAAAGTAGAAAACAGTTCTCTTTTTTTTCTTTTTCTTTTTTTTTATTCACTATATTCTTTATTTACATTTCAAATTGTTTCCCGTTTCCTGCATCCCCTCTCCCCGAAAGTCCCATAAGCCCTCTTCCCTCTCCCTCTTCCCCCATGTACCCCTTCCCACTTACCTGTTCTGGTATTCGCCTACACTGCTGCACTGAGCCTTTCCAGAACCAGGGGCCACTCCTTCCTTCTTCTTGGAMATCATTTGATATGTCAATTGTGTCTTGGGTACTCCAAGCTTTTAGATTAATATCTGCATATCAGTGACTGCATACTATGAGACTGGGTTACCTCACTTAGGATGATGTTCTCCACCTCTATCCATTTGTCTAAAATTTCATGAATTCATTGTTTCTAAAGGCTGAATTGTACTCCATTGTGTTTATATACCACATTTTTTGTATCCATTCATCTGTTGAGGGACATCTGGGTTCTTTCCAGCTTCTGGCTATTATAAATAGGACTGCTATGAACATAGTCGAGCATGTATCCTTATTACATGCTGGGAAATTCTCTGGGTATGCCCAGGAGTGGTATAGCAGGGTCCTCCAGAAGTGTCGTGCCCAGTTTTCTGAGGACCTGCCAGACAGATTTCCAGAGTGGTAGTACCAGCTTGCAATNCTTAATATCTTTTAAAACTAATGGACTCAGTTCCCCAATTAAAAAAAAAAAAACATAGACTAACAGACTGGATATGCAAACAGGACACTACATATTGTGGCATACAGGAAACACACCTCAGGGTCAAAGACAAACACTACCATAGAGTAAAAGGTTGGAAGACAATTTTACAAGCAAATTGTTTCAAGAAACAAGCTGGAGTAGCCATTTTAATATCCGATAAAATTGACTTGCAACCTAAAGTCAACAAAAGAGACATGGAAGAACACTTCTTGCTGGTGCAAGGAAAAATCCACCAAGAAGAACTCTTAATTCTGAACATATATGCTCCAAATGCAAAAGCACCCTCATTCATAAAAGAAACCTTACTAAAGCTCAAAGCACACATTGCACCTAATACAATAATTATGGGTGACTTCAACACTCCACTATCCTCAGTGGAATAAACAGGAGAACAGAAACTAAACAGGACAGAATGAAAGTAATTGACAACACTTTTTTTTTGTTTTTTTTTTTTTCAAGACAGCCTTTCTCTGTGTAGCCCTGGTTGTCATGGAACTCACTTTGTATACCAGGCTGGCCTCGAACTCAGAAATCCGCCTGCCTCTGCCTCCCAGAGGGCTGGGATTACAGGCATGTGACACCACCGCCTGACAGGACTCTAAATTTTGAATATCTTATCCACTTTTAAAATTTTTTTAGTATTTGTAATCATCAGTATAACTGTGTAATAAATGCTCTGATGATAATGATTTGAGAGCCATATTAACAAGACATTTCAAGATTGCTTTCAACAATAGAGCCTTTTTTTTTAAAACTATATTTTTCCTGTCAATCCATGAGTATGGGAGAGTTTTCCATCTTCTGAATTCTTCAATTACTTTCTTAGGGGCTTGAAGTTCTTGCCATACCAATATTTAACTTTCTTGATGTCACTCCTAGATATTTTATATTATTCGTGACTATTATGAATGGTGTTATTTCCATAATTTCTTTCTCAGCTTATTTATCTTTTGAGCAGAGGAAGGCTACTGATTTGTTCRAGTTAATTTTATATCCAGCCATTTTGCTGAAGTAATTTATCAGGTTTAGGCATTCTCTGGTGGAATTTTTGGGGTCACTTAATTACACTATCATATCATCTGCAAACAGTGATATTTTGACTTCGTCTATTCCAATTGGAATCCCATTGATCTCCTTTCATTGTCTAAACAATCTACAGATTCAATGCAATCCTCATCAAAATTCCAACACAATTCTTTATAGACCTTTTAAGGACAATCATCAACTTCACACAAAAAAAATTATAAACACAGGATAGGCAAAACCATTCTGACCAATAAAAGAACATTGGGAGAAACCACCATTCTTGACTTTAGTCTGTAATACAGAATAATGGGTGGTAAAAACTGCATGGTATTACAGAAACAGACAAGTTGATCAAGGGAACAGAATGCAAGGCATAGCAATAAACCCATACATATGAACACTTAATATTTGAAAAAGGAGCCAAAATCATACAATGGAAAAAATAAAGCATCTTCAATAGTGTTGTTCTAAATTAT
>BDUI01003638.1:18596-29944 GCA_002335545.1 Apodemus speciosus
TTAAATATCTTATTTACTTAATAATTTAAGGCTTAATTTTATGAAAATCCAAGGATTACGTCAGTTTTAATCTTCAATTTTTATCGTTTTTCTATATAGCATCAGCTTTCCATATGAAATTTCTGGTATGGCTTCAATATTGTAAAATATACAGTATAATAAATAGATACCAGATTTTTAACTCCACTAACCCATTTTCARAACAATCCATGCTTCCTCATTTATCTGGAATTGATATCAAGCAAAGTTTTACAGATATACATTTACCTAAGGTTTCTCTAATTTTTCTTGTTTTGATTTGATAGGTTTGGTTTAACTTTGAGACAGGATCGTATATAGTATGGGCTGCATAGCCTCAAAATCCTTATGTACACCAGGAGCTCCTTATCATGTAGCCTTTACCTCCCAGGAGCTTAGGAGAAAGACATGAACCTCAGCTTAGAGTCTTCTATACTGGTCTGTGCAGTATTTTCTTGCTCCAGATGAGTTGGCCCTGATATGATCCAAATTACTTCATTTCCGTCATTGCAATGTTACAAGTTTATAATGCATTTTGTAATTGGTATGTCAGTGTGTTCCTCATTGCTCTCATTTTTGAAAATGTTCTTGGTTATTTTCTACTTTTTTAATGGACTTTAATTTGGTTGAGAACTGACAGTGAAATTCAGGTCAGTCTGACTGCAAAATTGATACATTTAGTCATTATGTAATATTAATTCTAACTCCCTATTCTGATTTCTYATCATTGAACAGAGAGAAAGTCTATGTGGGTGGGGAATGTTGACTTAGTGAATACATATTCTAAAGTGTCCCTTAATTGCACTGTAAGAGAATGTCATTGTGTATATGCATCTCTGTGTATGTGTATGTGCACATGCATGTGTATCTATGTCTGTGATATGTTTATATGTGAATGAAGCCAGACACTGATAGCATATGTGTGCCAGTCAGAAAACAAAAGTAAGGTGTCCCCTGAATAAGGCAGGGTTTCTAGCCTAACTGGACTATAAACTTACAGGTATTCTTCATGTCTACCTCCCATTCCCCAATAGAAATACACAGTTACACTGTGAATAGAAATACTAATGGCACTTCATCTGGTTTTCTCTCCTCTAAAATTAGGCTGTTATGTGTGTATAGAGGCACTTTTACCCACTGAACCATTTCCCCAGCAAAATATTATTTTTTAAATTAATTATTTTATTTATTTACATTTCAGCCATTGTTCTCTTTTCTGCTTCTCCCCACATTTCCTCACCACAGTCTCCCTCTCCTTGCCTCTGTGAAGAATGTAGTCATTCTGGAAGCCCAGATACCAGAAGTGTAACTGGTGATCTTTGTCTCAGTTCCTCAACTCATAATTAAATTTGCTCAGATGATTTACAGATGTGACGGACACATTCTACAACTCAATACATCCACAAGTAGAAGAAAGGAGGCAAAGCTCCCACATTTGGCCTGGTCAAAGTTAGTTAATCTGTGTGCAGTGTGGGAATATTTACTGACATTAATGAGAAATGAGATCTGCATACATTGAATAACACATTATGCATTTATGCAAAGTGCACTAATTAGCATGAGCAAACAAGAAATTCATGTACAGGGAAAAGACTGCCATTTGTTTTCTCAGTAGTATATATTAATGGTCAAAATAAGATTTTTAAAATTGCCCCATATCTCTCTTCCAAGGTTAATATTATAATTTGGCAAGCTTTTAAACATCTTGATCTGTATAGCTGTGCTGGTAGGCTGCCAGGAAACCCCATCCAGCTCAACAGTATCTGGTGATTTAAGACATGATGGTAGATGTTAGTTACACAGAAGGATAATTTTAATGGAAAAAGGGAAGTGTAGGTGTCAATTCCTTCCTGTAACTTAGTTCAGATTCAATTGTACAAAATGAAAAAAAGGAGAAATATCTGGATCTTCCTCCCAGCCTTCTCAGTCCAGGACTGAGCTGGCAGACCCAATCCAACACCCAGAGACAGCTTGACTCCCAAGAGCTCCATCAAAAGCAGGGTAACAGGCTCACAGAAGGGAAAGGATCCAGACAGAGAGAGCAAGGCTAATTAACACCTGGAATAAACAGATGGTGAGAGGCAAGCACAAGAACATATGCAACAGAAGCCAGTAACACTTGGCACCATCAGAACCCAGTTCTCCCACCACATCAAGCCTTGGATACCCTAACACACCTGAAAAGCTGTATTCACACAGCTGGATTAAAATCCCATACAATGAAGATGTTAGAGAAGATGTTAAGAAGGATATAAATAACTCCCTTTAAAAAGAAATCCAGAAGAACACAGGTGAACAGGTAGAAATTCTTAAAGAGGAAACACATAACTCCCTTAAAGAAATACAGTAAAACTATTCAGGATCTAAAAATGGAAATAGAAACAATAAAGAAATCACAAAGGGAGGCATTTCTGGAGATGGAAAACCTAGGAAAGAGATCAGGAGTTATATATGCAATCATCACCAACAGAATTGAAGATATACAAGAGAGAATCTCAGGACTAGAAGATACCATAGAAGATATTGACACAACAGTCAAATAAAATACAAAGTGCGAAAAGCTCCTAACCTAAAACATGCAGGAAATTGAGGACACAATGAAAAGACCAAACCTAAGAATAATAGGAAGAGGAAAAAAAGAAGATTTCCTAATGCAAAGGGTCAGGAAACATGTTCAACAAAATCATATAAGAAAACTTCCCTAATCTAAAAAAAAAAAAAAAAAAAAAAAAAAAAAAAAAAAAAAAAAACAAAGAGATGGTCATAAATTTACAAGAAGCCTAAAGAATGCCAAATAGATTCAATCAGAAAGGAAATTCCCCTGTTATGTAATAATCAAAATACTAAATGCACAGAACAAAGAAAGACTATGAAAAGCGGTAAGGGAAAAGTTCAAGTACATATAAATGTAGAACTATCGGAATTACCCCGGAATTCTCAACAGATTCTCAAAAAGCCAGAAGATCTTGGGCAGATGTCATTCAGGCACCAAGACAACACAAATGCCAGCCCAGGCTACTATATCCAGCAAAACTCTCAGTCACGATAGATGATGAAACCAAGACATCTCATGACAAAACCAAATTTAAACATCTTTCCACTAATCCAGCCCTACAGAGGATAATAGAAGGAAAACTCTGATAAAAAGAGGGAAACTACACCCATGAAAAACCAAGAAATTAAACAAGAGAAGCACAAAAACATAATACGATTAACAACAAAAATAACAGGAACCAACAATCATTAGTCTTTAATATCTCTCTACATCAGTGAACTCAGTTCCCCAACAAAAAGACATAGGCTAAAAGACTAAATACTGAAACAGGACCCAGGATTTTGCTGCATACAGAAAACATATATCAGTGGCAAAAACAGACACTAACTCAGACTGAAAGTGTGGGAAATAAATTTCCAAGCAAATCATTCCAAGAAACAAGATGGAATAGCCATTCAAATAATATCTAATAAATTAGACTTTTAACCAAAAGTTATCCAAAGAGATGGGAAAGGAGACTTCATACTCATCAAAGGAAAAATCCACCAGTGTAAACTCTGACTTCTGAACATTTATGACCAAAATGCAGGGGCACCCACATTTGTAAAAGAAATGTTCAGAGCACAGGGTGGAGTGGCTTGAGGACTAGGAGACAAATGGGCTTAAGGGTGAAGCAAAGAACCAATCTGAGAGGAAAATGTTTTATATGCAAGAAAGATTGCTTAAAACATGTTTTTTTTTTAAATTAAACCACATGGTAATGAGATCTCTCTATGTACTTGGCATGTTTATATTCTTAGAATCCATATGTTTACATGGTTTTATTTGGATGAACTATTAAAATAAACATATTTACAGAGAACAAAAAAAAAAGAAATGTTACTAAAGATCAAAACACACATTGATCCTTACACACTAATCATGGGAGACATCAACACCACACTCTTACCAATGGACAGGGAATGGAAACAGARACTAAACAGAGACACAGTAAAACTAACAGAAGTTATGAAMCAAATGGATTTAAAAGATATCTACAGAACCCTTTACACAGAAAAAAGAATACACCTTATTTTTTGCAACTCCATGGTACCTTCTCCAAAATTAACCATATAATCAGAAACAAAACAAACCTCATCAGCTATAAGAAGATTGAAATAATCCCATGCACTCTATCAGATCACCACAGACTAAAGCTGGAAATTCCAAAAATAATTATCAGTTTCTATAACAAAAGTCTATACTCAACAATCCTTGGAAATCTAGATGTAATGGATGATTTTCTAGACAGATACCAGAAAACAGTTAAATGAGGACCAGGTAAACTATCTAAGCAGTCCCATAACCTCTGAGGAAATAGACGCAGTCCACCTACCAAATGCTGTCCGACAGGAAGGAAAAAGTGGACCCAGGTTCTGGAAAGGCCCAATGCAACAGTGTAGGGGTATACCAGAGCAGGGAAGTGGGAAGGGGTGAATAGGGGAACAAGGGAACGGAAAAATCATATGGGACATTTGGGGGGTGGGGAAACCAAGAAAAGGGAAAGGAAATGTAAATAAAGAATATATCCAATAAAAAAAAGAAAAAAATAGCTATACAAAGAACAACAAAAGAAAATAAAAATCTTCGGGAAAAAAAAAAAAGAAATCTCAACCAAAACAAGCCCTGGGCCAGATGGTTTTAGTGCAGACCTTCAAAGAAGATTTAACAACAATATTTCTCAAAATATTTCACAAAGTAGAAACAGAAGGACCACTACATAATTCAGTCTATGAAAGCACAGTTAACTTACTACCTAAGTCACACATGGACAAAACAAAGAAAACTTCAGACCAATTTCACTTATGAATATTAATGCAAAATACTCAATAAAATCTTTAGAGACAGAATCAAAACAGCCATTCACCAGTATCAAGTAGGCTTCGTCCTAGGGATACCGGGATGGTTAATATACAGAAATCCATCAATGTAATCCACTATGTAAACAAAGTCAAAGGAAAAAAATCCACATGATTATCTCATTAGATGCTGAAAAGGCCTTTGACAAAAGACAACACCTCTTCATGTTAAAAATCTTGGAAAGATCAGGAATTCAAGGCACATAACTAAACATAATAAAAGCAACATACAGCAAACCAACATCTAACATCAAATTAAATGAAGAGAAACGTCAAGCAATCTGTCTAATATCAGGAACAAGACAAGAAAATAATCATGGGAGGCAGAGGGAGGGAAGCAGAGGGACATAGGTGGTGAGTGGAGCAAGAGAAAAAAGGTGGGGCAGGACCAGATATAAGAAGAGACAAGAGAGAAGGAAAAGTAATAAAAATAAGTAGTGTTGCAGAGTGGTGAACTTAGGGGACCACTTGAACATCTAAACATCTGGGTTATGAGAGGCTTTCAGATCCCAATGGGAATGACATTAGCTGAAATACCCAACAACAGGGGCATAGAAACTGAAGAGACCACCTCCAGAACATAGACATGTCTCCCATTGGAGGGATGTAGTCACTCACACATCTACAAAATTTTAAGCCAGAATTGTTCCTGTCTAAAGGAAATGCAGGGACAAAAATGGATGAGAGTCTGAAGGAAAGGAGACAGAGACAGCCCATAGACCACCCCATTGTGTGATCCATTCCATCTGCAGACATCAAACCCTGACACTATTGCTGATGCCAAGATGTGCTTGCAGACAGGATTATGGTATGTCTGTCCTCTGTGAGACTCTGCCAGCACCAGACTAAGACAGATGCAGATACTTGCAGCCAAACTTTGGACTGAGCCCAGAGACACCAATGGAAGAGTTAAGGGAAAGGCTGAAGGAGCTGAAGGGGATTGAAACCCCAAAGGAAGAACAACAGTATCTATTAACTGGAACTCTCARAGCACCCAGGGACTAAACCACCAACCAAAGAGTATACATGGCCTGGTGGTCCATTGTTGCCATTATATGTGTAACAGACTACTGCCTCATCTGGGATCAGTGGAAGGGGAGGAGCTTGGTCTTCTGGAGGCTTGATGTCCCAGAGAATGGGGATGCTAGAAAAGTGAGGTAGAAGTGAGTGGGTGAGTAGGAGAGCAGCCTTTAAGAGGCAACACAGAGGGGAATGGGGTGGTGGGTTTCTGGCGGGGATACTGGGAAGGAGAATAACATTTGAAATATAAGCAAATAAAATGATTAATAAATAAAAAGAGTAATAAGTGTCTTTATTGGTAAGTAGACATCTTTGATCATTTTGTCATTTGTTACTTATTTTTTGAAAAAGATGAACTTATACATTTTCAATAATAAAATCTATGCCTATAGTTATCAAAATTTCTTGTCAACACCTATAGGGTTTTCTGTGGAAGAAGAAATGCATTTACAGTGTATGATTTGATTGGAGGAAGAATTTCTTGTCAACTTTCTGATGCTGTGATATAACAATACAATCAAAAGCAACTTAGATAGAAAGGGTTTAATTTAGCTTACAATTTCAGAGGTATAGAATTCATCAAGTTGGAAAAGTCATGTCAGAAAGATTGCTTTTAACATTTCCTTCTACACAAGTGAAGCAAATGGAGAGTGGTCAAGGTATCAGTAGGGTAGGAAATAAAAAAAAATCTATATATACTCCCAAAGCTCAACCCCACTAACACACTTCCTCCACAAGGTTCTACCTATTAAAGGTTCACTAACCTTCCAAAACAGCACCAGAAACTAGGGACCAAATGATCAAGAACAAGACCTATGGAAGACATTTCTCTTTCAGAACACAATGMCTAAGAGCAAGATATAGATACTTCAGCAAAGATCTCATAGCTCTATTCAAAGTCAATCTTTTAAGTACTATAGTTGATCTTTAGTTGAAAAAGTCTATGCCAAACCTCTTTAAGATAAAGCCCTGCTAGATATTGTCTGAAGGTCTCTATTGGAAAACACTATAACCAAAAATCGACCTGGGCACGAAAAGGTTTATATTACTTTTCAGCATGTAGTCTTTAATTCTGGGAAGTCAGGTCACGAACCCAAGGCAGGAACTGGCTCAGAGACCATGAAGCCTGCTTCTTACTGCGTTGCTCCTCGAGGCTCATTCAGTTGTCTTTGCTATATGCCTTACACTCACTGGCCACACTGTGCTYGTCCTACCACTTCAGTTACTAATTAAGAAAGTGCACCACAGACTTGCCTACAGACATATCTGCTGAGGACATTTTCTCTTCCCGGATGACTCTAGTTTGTGCCAATCTGAAATAAAACTAGGCAGCATTTGTTAAAACTGCAGCAGAGAAACATGGTGATATTCATTTGGGAATCATAAAAGCACCTATCAAGCCAGATATTGTGCAATCCTGTTCCTATCAGTGGCACAAAGTGAACTGCCTGGGAATTGATTCTATTACTTGTGTGTCAATGCCATACTTCAGAGAGGAATGTCTGTAGGAGAGAAATATCTGCAGCAAAATGGTCAGAACAAACATATGAATTACCAACATATTAYGCCTGTGATGATAACATTATTTATATTATAAATGATAACCTCCATTTATTATAGTTCTTGTTCATAAATAGAAAGAAAATTCATTGATGTCTCCCTTACTGGAAAGAGCTATCAGCCTCAAAGGAGGTGAGGAAGAATGAAGTATTAATCCTGTGACTTAAGAAAAGTAATCCATCATTTGGGTACAGAAAAATCACCTCATCATATAGGGCTTATGAAGAACCTAAGAGAAAAGAATTGTGAAATTATAAATAAATGTCCCACTATAAAAATTCCATTTAATTATTTAAGAATTTTGTGCATGAAAATGATATATTTGACCCTGTTTCACTCTTCTCTATTACACCTCAATTCCTCCCACTTTCTCCCTCTTCAATTCCTTCTCAAATGTATGCCTTTTTCTTTAATGATCATCATTATTATACATATGTACAGATATGTATATATACATGTACATACATATAAACATGCATACATATACATGCATAAATCTAAATTATTGAGTGCAATTAATATTGCCCATATGTACATGGGTTTAAGGCTGCCTGTTTAGAGTTGAGCAACCTGCAGGGGCTTATCTCCAAGGGACACTGATTATCCCTTTCTCAGCAGCCATCAGCTGCTTAGATGTCTTTACCTAGTGTTGGGACAAAATGRACTTTCCCCCTGTCTGTTTTTGCAGGTTGACCAATATGATCTGTGTAGATCTTCTACAGATATATTTCAGAAAGTTCATGGGAGCAACATCCCTTTTGGGTCCAGAAGGCATTTTCTTATCACARTCTTCCTGAATTCCTAGCTCCTGAGATCTTTCTGATCCTSTTTAATGTTCATGAGCCTTCAGTGTAGTGGTTATGTTATAGATGACTTATTTAGAGCTAGACACCCCATGGTTACTTATTCTCCACATTTTGACTACTTCTGGTCTCTGTATTAACCTCCATCTGCTGCAAAGAAGCTTCTCCAATGAGGATTTCAGAGCTTTGAGTATTTAGAGAGAGTTAAAAATGATTTTCATTTAACAGCATGTTAGTAGATTTTCCCTTGGATCCAGCCATGGGCTCTCAGCTGAGTAGATTTGTAGTACAGGCATGAGCACTCTTCTTCTGATAGGGGTTCTAAATCCAATCAACAGCTATTGGTTATACCCAAAGATGTATGTTCCACCAAAGCATTGTTAGAGATACATTACCAGGCCAGTAATCATTGTGGTTCTTAGGCTCTGAAGCTGGGTAGAACTGWTAATAGCTTTTCTCCCTTGGGAGGTTGCATTGCACATTTGACTAGAATACAATGAGATCTAGTCTTAACGATGAAGTGTTCAGGTCAGTACAATCTTGATTTTTCTTAAATATTGTGATCTAAGTATGCAGTGTATATATATGCAGTGATCATATATTCAGATATAATCAAAAAATCACTTGGTTATGACAATAATAGTCATGCCATTATTGTATCAGTGAGCATACACAAGAAATTATAGATAGCCCATTAATGACCTGTCTTGGATTGTGATAAACTGAATAAAGACACAAAAATAGTGGAATAATAATTTGATTGGTGCCAAAAAATACTCAATTACGTAATGAAAGAGCAAAAGGCATTAGCAAAAGAGATAAATAGAAAGGCATGTGTAAAAATTATCTATACTATGTATTTATTTATCTTAATCAAACTTTAAGTACAGTAATACAATTTAGAAATTAAATAACATTATAATAGAATAAACTGATATCTTTTGAATGAAAGAGAAATAGGAAATTCAGGTTATATACTACTCTTCTAAGAACAAAAATCTTTTTTTTCCTGAGTGTTAATGTGACAATTATATATTCAATGACTAGTCATGACCAGTTCCAATTTTGTTAATGGTCAATGAAATGAATAAAAGAAAACTTCACACTCATCATCACTGCCTCAAATGAATAACATGTTAAATCTTTTGAATGCAAGTTGGCTCTTGATACTTCAATATATAGTAAGTTGTATCCACACATCTTTCACAAGAACAAAGCTATTTTGCTGGCATTGAGAAAGGTTATTTTTGAAGGAAGAAATTCTAGAGGGAAGTGGAAGCAGTTTGGACCACACACAAAGCTGTAAGCCAGCCAAGCTGCTCAAAGGTATTCTACACAAAGGTTTTTAAATTCTCTGCTTGTGAAAACTCAGGCCTATATAACTATTAGGCGATCTGACTGTTGATAATATTCATATAATGATGTAAGGAGAGTTTCTTAGCTTCACTCCATAGTCTAAAGAGGGTTTGCTCAAAATCAAGAACAAATTGTCCATAGAGTATGTCCAATTAGTTGAGAACAATGGTTCTAGAGACAAACTTCTGAGGCCAGAATTCTATCCCATTAAACTTAGTCTGAGCATCACAAACTGTAAAATGAAGATAATACTCATGGCTACATTTGGGGTTATTGCAAAAACTAAATAAGTAAATCAATGGCGGGGGTCAGGACATACAACTACCATACCATTCATTACTACCATTAGTGTTATAACTGAACAACAAATAAGATAATGGTTGGAAGTGAGTGTCTGCTTGAGAGAAGAAGACTACAAAAGTCTGGGGTTGGGGATTTAGCTCAGTGGTAGAGAGCTTGCCTAGCAAGCGCGAGGCCCTGGGTTCGGTCCTCAGCTCTGTTAAAAAAAAAAAAAGTCTTATAAATTGGACTCTTCCATTTTAACTCATAAATAAATAGTTCTTTGTCCAATTATAAGTCTTAAATAAAGGTTTAACTCAGTCCTCTTTGAGTTCAAGTACATTCATGTTGTATAGCTTACAGAAGACAGTCACTAATAACTATGAAATGAATAAAAGTATGAATTTATTAGTGAATAAAAGCATAGTTAAACTCTATACCAGATGCTGTACTGGGATCACAAAACTAATAAAAACTGAAGAAATATGAAAACAGATTATTATATATTCTATCTACTACTTACTCAAGACAAAAGTCATGTAGCTTGTAGGAGCAGGTTAATCAAGTCTGCTCTATGATATCATGGAAGGAATCCCTGCCCAAACTCAACAGCTCAGATCCAAATCTATTTATTCAACTGTTTAATTCATCAACATTGACTACCATYCCATTTTATAAGCCAAATGCTCTCTATTGATAAAGTGCAGAAATGACTGAAATTGTTACTTTTTTCCCCTTTATCCATCCTTCTTAGGTGCATGTGCTATGCATGTAGATAAATGCATGCTTATACATGTTGTGGTGCAAGTGGAGGTACAGGTTGCTGTCAGGAAACATTCTTCGCATCCCTTCCACCTTATTCGTTGAGGTAGGTATTCTTATTTAGTCTCAGAGACCACAGGTATGGCTACACTCCACAGAGAGCTTTGTCTGCGGATCCCTTGTCTCGTCTCAGCTTTTTTCCCTTAAATAGTTGTTTATTGACAGTGTGCTGGAAGGGGTGGCAGGTTTAGCATTCACAGACAACACACAAGGCAGGGGTTGCAGCAGTTAAGCCATCACGGCCACATAGTACTTACATGAGCTCTGATCTTTCACTTTGTCCTCTGTGTCCTTAAACAACCAAGATATTTCSCCAAACTTCTAAAATATTTAGTAATACTTTTTCAATGTTTATTATGCAATATATGTCTCAGAGTGTTTGTTCAGAATATATGTGTTGGTTTATTCACAAAGTGCCATTGACATACAAAATACACAAACCATAAAAGAACTAGAAAAACACTCTTTAGATAATGGAAGAATTATGGATTATTTATTTTACTTTATAATTTTGAGACAATTTATCACAATTTGACTGGCCTAGAATTCACTATGTAGACCAGACTGGCCTTGAACTCACAAAGATCTGCCTGCCTG